>CM064501.1:5743828-5867044 GCA_032716605.1 Paralithodes platypus
ATTACCACTCTTGCTAAAACAGCTTCCCAGAAGCTGGGTGTGCTCAACCGCCTCCGGGGGTTCTTTACCCTTGCACAGCTTCTTGCTCTTAACAGGGGCACAGTGCATCCATGTATTGAGTATTGTTCACATGTGTGGGGAGGATCCTCTCACACAGCACTTCTAAACAAAGTAGAAAAGAAAGCCTTCCGTCTCATTAACTCGCGTACACTCACCAATTCTCTGCAGTCTCTCTCTCTTCGCCAAAATGTTGGATCTCTCTCACTATTCTACCGCTACTACAATAATCAGTGTTCCTCAGAGAGATCTCAGTGTATACCAACCCATTTTCGTAGAGCACATAGCACTTGTCTTGCAACACAATCCCACCCCTACTCTGTGCATCTCTCCAACCCAAGAGTGAAACGTTACTCTCAAACTTTCTTCTATTCACCAGCTGAGCTCTGGAACTCTCCCAGAATCAGTCTTTCCCTCTTCCTATGATTTAAATTGCTTCAAACTCCGTGTGTCCAGGCATTTTGGCTCGAACGTTCCTTGATTTTGGCCCTGTCACTCTTTCAACTCTGGGGAAGGCACTCGTCACAGCCAGTTCTGCCTTTTGCCTCCCTCACTCACATAGAAAAAAAAAAAAAAAAAAAATCTGCTGGATATTAACCCATAACCTCTGTAACTAAAAATAGGACTACATACGGTGACATAGGGCAGGACGCGGGCCACTAGCCTGGCCAGTGCGATCTTGGTGGGTGTGGCCTCGGCCGAGTTGGCCTTGATTAGTGGCCCCATCAGCACTATACCTGTGAAGTACTGCGGCCGCGTCATCCCGCTCTTTAACGCTATCATGCCGCCCTGGGGGGAACAATTAAGAATAATCAGTCACGTCCAGTCAGTAACAGTTGAACACATAATAGAGAGACAATAGTCATAATAAATTTGATCTTCAAAGCTTTCATGATCCCTTTTGACAAATATCCATAAAATAAGCACTGATAGAGAGTGAAACAATATAATGTTAATTTAGTAATGGAATATAGTTAAACTATCTTTTAACCATCTCAGTAGTTGAATGGATTTAAGCCTAGCCATCTCCTGTACTAAGGAGGAAAAGTGTATGGTTAAATCCTGGAGAATGGGCTTGTATATATAATAGCACACATGCATCTTTATGATTAAAATAGACATTTACTATTTAAATGCAGTAGGCTTATCAACACTTAGCGTCAGGAGTCTACCAACAGCACAACTAGAGAATGGGGAAACATAATAGATATTATTTGTGTATATCCCTATATGATGACCAATGGGATCCTTAGCCAAACACTTGTCTAACTACCTCTTTCTTTCTGCATGTAGCCCAGCGTCCAGCTCACCAGGACATAACAGAGGAAGTTGGGCCTACCTTGCCAACAGACTACAACACCAGCAATCATTCACCCTCTTTACATTTTGTTTATAACTGACCAACTGATACAGTAAAGAGCATAAATGTGGACGCACCCATTTTAATCAGTACTGAACATAAACAAGACAATACAATTCATTAGTATATATAGCCTAAATGCTTCAGAACATGGCTTTAATGGTTCAAATATGAGAACTGGTGTAACTTCGCAATATGCCGACAACAACACCAACAGTCCAAATAGGACTGCATTCACTAAATTTTCAATTGGTGGAAAGCGAACATGTAGTCCTTGTTCAAAACTTTAACGTCTATTATATCGTTTACAACTGGTAATAGTAGACATTGTATTTCATTAATTGTATAACTTTTTTTTCTTCTATGTGAGTGAAGGAGAAAAAGGGCAGAAATGCCTGTATCGAGTACCTCACCCAGAGTTGAAAGAGTGACAGGGCCAAAATCATGAGGGAGAAGGGCGTCCAGAAAAAAACCTGTTCGTTAATACTGTGTGGAGTGTAGTGGTATTAACCCCTTCTGTACATACATAGTCTATTTAATATTAATCTAGCTCATATTTAGACGATTTTGTCATTCTAAGAATTATCTGTCATAGTAAAAAAGAACTAGGCGAGATAGTTTGAAGCCTGTTAATTGCTGGAGGTCCTTTTCAAACTGAAGAAAATCTTCTATTTGTAGCCAGAATGAAGTACAAAAGACGGTACCGGTACTGAAGTGGTTAAGGGGGAGGCAGTCGCTTTTTCTGGACCCCCTTCTTCCTCATATTTAGCATATTAGCTTTGAAATGTTATGACGTTCATTCCATTAGTTTGGCTATTTTGAGACCTTTTTCCCCATTTCCTTGTCAATATTAAGACCTTTCGTGCCATTTAGGTGTCGATTTTTTCTTGGCGAGAGGTAGCGAGCCTGTAATTTTAGGAGGATTCGGCCTTCGGCCGGGACATTTTTCTACCGAAAAATGTACAAATTTATCTTGGAAGGGGGTCTAATTTTTTTTTTTTTTTTTTAAGCTTGATGAAGGTCTAGCGAGGAACCTCAAAAATAAAGTTAATGAATAAATATTATAGAGAAAAAAGCAAGTACTACCCCCTTAATAAAGGCGGCCATATTGTGTGTTGTGTTGGTGAGCCGGGTTGTTGTTGTGATTGTGTACCATTGTTATTATACGGGGAGACCCATACATACAGTATATTTATAATAGATACCCCTCCACAATACCCCCACTCTCTCCCTCTCCCTCTCTCACTCATCTTTCTCTCTCTCTCTTTCATTTTCTCTCTCTCTCTCTCTCTCTCTCTCTCTGGCTGGTTTCATCCGGACAATATGGCTTTAACTCTATTGTGTAGCACACCGGTAACAGCGCTTTACTATGGGTTTCAGAGGCCGTGTTATATAGTTTTTCGGGAATAACTTATTAACAACAGTTGGATCAGTATGATATATTGACACAGCTTTGTTCACACCGTGCCCTAATTTTCGTCAATATAGTGCATTAGCAAAAGTGTAGAAATAAGGCATTTGTCCCTGTGTCATGAGGTTAAAGTCACACATTAATGACTAAGAAACGGACAAGTCTACCGTGGCTTACCTGTGAGAACCACCAAACCACTATTGCTCCTCCATCAAACACGGTAGTTATCAGCCACCACCCAACCCTACTATCGCATTTATATTCAAGTTATCTGTCAATATCAAAATCAAAATATACAAAATAAATACTTTTTGTATATTTATACTTGATATTGACATATAACTTGAATTAAATGCGATAGTAGGGTTGGGTGGTGGCTGATAACTACCATGTTTGATGGAGGAGCAATAATGGTTTGGTGGTTCTCACAGGTAAGCCACGGTAGACTTGTCCGTTTCTTAGTCATTAATGTGTGACTTTAACCTCATGACACAGGGACAAATGCCTTATTTCTACACTTTTGCTAATGCACTATATTGACGAAAATTAGGGCACGGTGTGAACAAAGCTGTGTCAAATTATCATACTGATCTAACTGTTTGTTAACCCGGGAACTGCAGGAAGACTATTAAGAGTTCCCCCAGCGGACTGCGGGAAGACTCTTAAGAGTCAGAGAAGAAAAAAAAAAAAATTAAACATCAAAATTTTTTTGTTTTGTTTTTGCCCTTGGGCCATGCAAAATATCAGTCCTCTACCTCCCCTCCTTCCCCACTTTCCTCCCCTCCTTCAGTTATCACCTATTTTCCCTGTTATTCCCTTATTCTAAGGTATATTTTCGTGCTAACATTGGCGAGTTGCAAGCAGGGCATTGTCATCACTGTTAGCAAGAGAGAGAGAGAGAGAGAGAGAGAGAGAGAGAGAGAGAGAGAGAGAGAGAGAGAGAGAGAGTATCGATCGACAGTGTCTCAGTGGCCTTGGGGGAAATTGGCGGGAAAGGAGGTTGCCTCACCCATACATTATGTAACTCGCGGCCTGTATCGCCGATTTTGACCATCCAAACGCTGTTTTCACTCGTTTTATTGTTGTAACAGGTTAATACCTTTATAATCAACCTATAATAGGCGCATATGGATAAGTATTAATGGTATTTATGGTAAAATGAATATTTTAGTGATGGAAACAGCTCAAATACGTCAGCACAGGCAGACGTTTCTAATTACCCACATGCGCAGTTCAGAGGTTAATAAGTTATACCCGAAAAACGATGTAACACGACCTCTGAAACCCATACTAGTTTAATGTAAAAGTATTATTCAGCAAACTCCCACCCTATCCTCTCCAACTCTCTAACCCAAGAGTGAACCGATTTTCCAAGTCATTCTTCTCCTCAACAAGTTAGGTCTGAAACTCTCTCCCTCAATCTATCTTTCCCTCATCCTATGACTTAAACTGCTTCAAGCTCCATGTGTCAAGACATTTTGACTATCATACCTTAATGTAGCACTCCATCACTCTTTCAACTTTGGGGGAGACACGTGTTACAGGCAGCTTTGCCTTTTGTTTCCTTCGTACACATAGAACAACATAAAATAAATACATACTGAGCATATTGTGCCTGACTCTGTAGTATGGGACGGCGAGTATACTGTTCTGACGTCATATCAGAGGTGCGGCAAGCTGTTAACCTAAGAAGTGCGTAGGTATGGTAATTGAAACATCCCGCCAGGCGAAGGTAATTTGGTTCATTCCCGCCTAAAATCGTCATTATCTGATAAATATCGTTATTACTTATTCATATGCGCCTCTTTTACGTTTAATATGAAGATAATAACATGTAACAACAATAAAACAAGTAGGAATAGTATTTGGATGGTCAAAAACGCGAATTATTGCCGATCAGTCATTCATGAAATGTGGAGGAGAAGCGAGGCACTCTCTCCCCTCGCGAGGCCTGAAGCCAGACTGACTCACTCCCTCACACTCTATGATACACCACACACTCGCTAGTCACATGACCACGCGTTAGAACCGGTTTGCAGATATTGGAATGATAAATACCCCAATAAATATGGGAATGAGAGGACAAATAGGTGATAATTGAAAGGGGGGGGGGGGAAGGAGGGGATTTAGACACATGTGGAGGAGTGATATGAGGTATGGAGGGGAATTATCTCACTTAAACACCATTTTTTTTTTTTTAAAGTGCTACTGGGGCCTTTAAAAGGTTTTTCTTAGGCCTTGGCTCATATGAGCACCCTCGCCGTCGCTCAGTACGGACTCATATGAGGACGCTCGCCATCCATGGGTTAAGGGGAGATTTCCACTTGACAGATCATTTTCTGGACCCCTTTCTCCCTCATGTTTAGCTCCATTGCTTTTGAGATTTTATGACGTTTGCGCCATTAGTTTGGCGATTTTAAGAACTTTTGCCCCATTTCTGTCAATTTTAAGACCTTTCGTGCCATTGAGGTGTCGATTTTTCCTGGCAAGTGATAGCAAGCCTGTAATTTAAGAGGAACTGGCCTTCAGCCGGGACATTTTTCTACCATAAAAAAAAAAACTTCCAAAACACCCCAAGCTCTCAAAACACCCCAAGCTCTCAAAACAAAGGAATATGTGATTAGGTGAGATAATTCCCCTCTAGTACCTCCTAACACTCATGCTCATGTGTCTCAACCCCCACCTTCCCAACCTTTTACCCCCTCTTCAATTATCATTTTTTTTCCCCCTCTTATTTTCATCATTTATCGGTTATTTTCCGCACGAATTATTGTCAAGCAAGCCGAGAGAGAGTGTTACGTCATCTAGAGACCCTTTAGAACTGTGAGATTACTGTCGGACCACTCAGTGTGTTGATAGGCGTTGCAAGAGGAGGATGAGTCTCCCAGCCTGCAGCACCAACATATGATCGGGTGGCAAAAATATAAGTTTTTCACCACCCAAATGCTTTTTCCACTGGTTTTATCGCTATTCAAGGTTCATATGTTCATCATATAAGTAAAATAAATGCACATGGAGAAAAAATAATGCTTTTAATCGTAAATATAACTAATTCTGTCAGAATCGAAGGCCAGAAATTCACAAATAACTACCCTAGCCCCTAGGGCATTTTCGCTTTCCGCGGGTTAAACAAGGATCAATAAACCTACCATAGAGTGTCCAACAAGGTAGAGCAAGGTAGGGCTGGGTGTTCTGCTCTGACGTCATCACAGTAATGTACAAGATCGTTGACGTAATCATTTACTTTTATCTGTCTCTCTTAATCACTCTATTCATGTATTAATATATCTCGTATCTCTTTTTCTCTCTCTCTCTCTCTCTCTCTCTCTTCATAACATCTTCAGTAGCTTCTCCATGTCACGCCTATTCCTCCGCTTCCTTCCCAAACAAAGAGAGGAGACCACACCTTCACATCCGCTTTCCCCAGGTGTTTATAACGACACTAAGCAAACATCAAACAAAGAAATTTACATAAGGCTTCATCTTTCAACAAATTCGCCTTCAAACCGGATTTCCCCCAATGCTTCCAACGACACAAACGAGATTTAGGATTTACTTTTGTACCTCCTACCAACGGATGGCTCTTTAACCCCTCATCTGCCAGCAATCTTTAAACAAAATGTGCGGTGTCTGACGGTAAATTTTTAAAATGTTTACATATGACCTAATTGGTTTAGAAACATTAGAATATATGAAGAAAAAAAACTTTCGAACTGAAGGCGGGAACATCAAAGTTTAGATCCTTTGAGGTCAAGTCTCACTATGTGAAAGTATGGCTGTAAAACCCTTAGCGGCTTAGACACTGGTGCGGAGGTCGTCGCGGTGAATGGGAGTGGCCTTGATGACTCGAAGGAGTATGTAGCACTTCGCCATAGACTCCGGAAAAGCCTTGCCATTTTATTCTGCAAATTTAGATTTATCCATTTTTGGCAAATTTTCTACGTTCAACCGTAAATTTATGACGTTGGCAGTGCAGCCGCATTAAGTGAAGACTGTAAATTTTTGGCGGTCGCAGACGAAGGGTTAACCTCTCTAAGCCCCAAGAACAAAGGACCAATAAACTTACCATAGAGTGTCCAACAAGGTAGCACGGTAGGGATGGGTAGCCTGCTCTGACGTCATCACAGTGTTGTAGAAGGTCAGTGACGTAATCATCCACAGACTCTATGTAGCCTCTCACTCCCTCTGACCGACCGTGCCCAACTGGTTGAGGAAGAAACAACTTATTAGAAGAAAACAATTATACATTATTATTTGTATTATTATTATTTGTGTATTATATTCTTGTTTGTTTTTGCTATTTGTATGAAGGAGACAAAAGGCAAAGCTGCCTATAACAAGTGTCCCCCAAAGTTGAAAGTTAAAATTTTGTTTTTTGGTGTTTTGGAAAACAGTGTTGTGTGCTTATTTAGTGTAGTGAAATGAATAGGATGAGGAGGTGTTTGTGAGAGCTAGCTGGGTTGCTCTCGGTGTAGGTGAGACACAATTAGAAACAGTGAGGGAGGCCAGACAAATGAAACAGGTTCCAGTAACTCCTTATCACATGCCTATGAGGCCTCCCCTGGGTAGTGGCACATTACTAAACCGTACCAAACTGGTAGAGGAAGAAAGTATATTTTTTGAAAAAACAAAATATACGGTATGCATTATCATTATTATATTTTATTTATTTTTATTATTATTATTATTATTATTTTTTAAATATATATATATAATATAATCTTGTGGCATATTACTAGCACGTTAGGCTCACAAGGAAGAGGACCCGGGTTCGAATCCCAGGAAGGGTAAGACTCCTAATACCCGATGCCTCTGTTCACCTAACAGTATACAGGAACCTGGAGTTAGCGGACATTTGTAACACCCCATTTGGAGCAGTAATCTGGAATTTCTCTGGAAGAATTTATGTTTAAGAAAAGACCAGAGATGATCTATTATTATTATTTTTATTGTTAGTAGTAGTAGTAGTAGTAGTAGTAGTAGTAGTAGTAGTAGTAGTAGTAGTAGTACTAGTAGTACAAAAATGAAAACTCCAATGAAAACAAACTCCATGCACCTATCTATCTATCTATCTATATGCTCAGGCCCAATACCCATTTTTGGGGGTAGCCAACTCAAGACAGAGCAAGAACAGGGAAAACACAAAAACAACATAAAACAACAAATAAACACAGATAAAAAGCACAAACTCACACACATCCAGGTCACCCAGGAGAAGACCCAGAGACCAGGGTCACCAAGGTCGCTCCAGCACTGCCCCGGCCCCCGACCACCCGGAGAGGTTCCGATCTCGGCAGGCAGACATGCAGCGGAGCCAAAGCCACAAGCCCTCCCACCACATTTCCAGGCGCACCCTTCATATTAATCGTCTCCCCGGGCCAGGCGCCTGATGGACTATTATCTAGTTCAACTTGCACCCGACCCCTTACTCCAAATGACCACGTGTTCACTCAACTATTCACAAGCATTCTCCATTCACTCCTGTCCACCACCACTTCCCCTGCCTGATCTATAGTCATTCCTCTATCATCCAAAGCCTTTCTTACACAGTCTCTCCATCTCAATGGGGGTCTTCCTGCCCTTCTATCTCCCCTTGTACCTGACTCACATATTCTCTTTGTAAGCCTTTCATCTCCCATTCGTTCAACATGACCATACCAGCTCAGCACCCTTCTGTCCACTCTGGCTGACAAATGTTCCTGCTGCCCCACTCTCCTACGTATCTCTTCATTCCTCAATCTGTCTCTACGAGTAACTCCACACATACTCCTCAAGCAGCTCATCTCCATCACATCCAGCCCTCTTTTCTCCTTTTTCTTCAGAGCCCATGTCTCAGTCCCATACATCACTGTTGGCACAACAATTCCTTGATACAGTGCACTTTTTACTTTCACTCCGAGATTTCTCGTCTTCCACATACTTCCCATTGCTCCGAAAACCTTCCTTCCTTCACACACTCTCTGTTTTACCTCCACTCCTGCTTATCGTTCCTCCTAGATATTTAAAACACTCTACTTGTTCCAATATTTCCCCATCCAGCCTCACATCTAGATTCACCCTATGCTCTCCCCTATTACACACCATTACTTTACTTTTATGACGTTCACCTTCAGTTTCCTCCTTCCTCTTTGACTACCCGCTGTAGTTTCTCATCAGAATCCGCCAGCAATGCTGTGTCATCAGCGAACAGCAACTGATTCAACTCCCAATCTCTACCATTCTTTCCTACTAAACCCAATCCTCTTCCCATAGTTCTCCTTTTCACCTCCCTCACCACACCATCCATAAACATATTAAACAGCCATGGTGACATTACACAACCCTGTCGCAAACCTACCTTTACCTCAAACCATTCACTCAACTCACCATTTCCTACTCTCACACATGCTCTGCTCCCTTCATAAAAACTCTTAACTGCTTCTAACAAATTTCCTCCTATTTCATAAATCCTTAACACCTTCCACATTGCTTCACGGTCCACACGATCATACGCTTTTTCCAAGTCCATAAAAGCCCAAAATATCTCCTTATGCTTCTCTAAATACTTCTCGCATAACTGTCTTACTGCAAACATCTAATCCACGCACCCTCTTCCCCTCCTAAAACCGCACTGTTCTTCTCCTATTGCAACTTCCGTACACTTTATTATCCTCTCTATCAACACCCTGCCATACAGCTTTCCAACCACTGACAATAAACTAATACCTCTATAACTTGAACACTCCTGCCGATCTCCCTTCCCCTTGTACAACGGCACAATACATGCACTCTTCCAGTCTATTGGTACCATTGACACAGCAAAGCACACATTGAAAAGTCTCACCAACCAATCTATTATCACATCTCCACCCTTCTTTATACACTCCACAGCAATACCATCCAAACCTTCTGCTTTTCCCGCTCTCATTTGTTTCACTGCTTCTTTCACCTCATTTTCCTCAATCCTTTCATTCATTCCCTGCCACCTGGGTGGCCTGGGTAACCTATCTCCATCCACCTCTGCTTCAATCACTGCTTCTCTTCCATCTCTTGTATTTAACAAAGATTAAAAATACTCGGCATATCTTTTCCTCACTTTTCCATGCACCTAATGGCATCCATCCTAAATATTTGAGAAAAGGTAAACAATTGATTATAAAAGTGTGAATTAAAAGTTGGTGGACTAAGAGAGGTAGGTAGGTAGTTTACAAGGCGTTACAAGTAATAGTTAGTATCTAAAATACCTTGCGGTCCATTCTGGGATAAACTTAAAGTCGAAAGAGAGAGATTGTGTAGTGCACTACACTCATTGCTGAGTGCAAAATACTATCTACTTTCTTATTGAACTGCTCTACTGAAGAACTGGTTACAATTCTGTAGGAAGTTTGTTCCAGGTAAAACATATTTTATATTTTAAAAAGTGTCCACAAATACTAGTGTTGAACCTTTTAAATTCTAATTTCCAGTCATTGTTGCGTGTTGTATTCATATTAAAGCTAAACATTTTACAATAATCCACATTATCAAACCCAATAAGTAATATACAGTATATTCATCAATCAGCTGACCTCGTAGTCGGTGTGTTTCCAACGAAAGGAGATCAAGTGTTCTCAACCGATTCTCATAGCTCAGTCTTCTAATCGATGGAATAAGCATTGTAGCCCTAGTTTGTACTCTTTTCAGTGGCTCTAGACCAGAATTGAACAGCATATTCCAGGAGAGGCCGTATCAGAGCGTTGTCGAATGTGAGGACTGAGGACTATTACCTTATTTCTATACTTAAATTTTATCTTAATATAGCCCAATAATTTATAAGCTTTCTTCAGTAGTTCAATGCACTGCTTGGAAAACTTAAGGTCACTGCTAATCAAAACACCCAAATAATTGTCCAAATCAGTAACCTCCAGAGCCATTCCCAATAGCACTGACTTGGGGTTTGCTTGGCCGATATACATCACCTTGTACTTTTAAAAATTTAGTGGCATCTGCCATGTCTAATGTCATTCTCCAAGTCTGTTGAGGTCCATATTAAGCTGCTCAACCCCTTTAGAGTCCTTCACATTCACTTCAAGCTTAAGGGGGTAGTCCTTGTTTTTTTATCTATATACCATATCTATCTATTAATTTATTTTTGAGTTTCCTCGCTAGACCTCTATCAAGCTTAGAAAAACACCTAGAAAAATCGACACCTAAAGGGCACGAAAGGTCTTAATATTGACAACAACAAAAAATATGCAAAAGGTCTCAAAATCGCCAAATTAACAGAACGAACGTCTTATAACCTCAAAGCTAATATGCTAAACATGAGGGAGAAGGGATCCACAAAAAAGCGAGTAACCTTCTGAGGATCGATGACGCACTTCGTTTATGATTTCTGGCTATTATTAGACGATTTTATTCAGATTAGGAAGGGTATATGGAAGTCAGAGGGTTGATTGAGATAGTCTTTATCATTTAAATTCCCACAGATACGTTATCTATCTATCTATTGCGTGACGCCGCGATCCCCGAAGGGGTCACCTTACCTTACCTTAGGTTACCTTAGGTTGTGTTCGCCACTCTCCTAGCAGCACCGAGGAGCGCGTCGCCCCTCGTTGTGGGTTGTGATTTGGTGCAGCAGACTGTTTGAAGAGACAGCCCGCTCCCTTGCTAAGATGGGCTCGTCTGGCACTTTTTGCAGTTCGACATCGAGGGCTCTCTTGAAGTTGTCTAAAGAGACGCCCCTCATGTCTCTTACTCGCCGTGGGAGTTTGTTGAAGAGACGTGGGCCTCTGTGTGATAACCAGCCCTCTCGCAGAGAGCCCATAGCACCCCTGTTATTCATCCGGGGGATATTGCATTCCCAGCCTCTCCTATCACTGAATTTCATGACTATCGGAGTATGTAGGTTTGGTACTAAACCCTCTGCGATTTTCCACGTGTATATTATTAGGTAACGTTCTCTTCTACGTTCCAGCGAGTACAGGTTCAGTGCTCTTAAACGATCCCAATAGTGTAGCTGTTTTACCGAACTTATATGCGAAGTGAAATTTCTTTGTACACTCTCTAAGTCATTTATTTCACCTGCTTTGTATGGGGATGTTAATACGCTACAGTATTCAAGCCGCGTTAGCACTAGAGATTTGAAGAACGTTATCATAGGTAATTCACCTCGTGTTTTAAATGTACGCAGAATCCAACACGTTAAACGTTTCGCAGCCGCAACTTTGACCTGGTTATGTTCTTTGAAACACATATTTTCAGACATTAACACCCCAAGGTCTTTCACACTGTCTTTCCGTTCTATTATGTGGTTAGATTCTGTTAGGTAGTTTGTGATCACTTTAACGCCATTATTTTCTCCGTATCTTATTAATTGGAATTTGTCTTCATTGAATTGCATGTTGTTTTCCCTGGTCTACTGGAACACTAAATTTATGTCTTCCTGCAGCTGGCCCGTGTCCTCTTGTGTGTTTACTATCTTGCTTAGTTTTGTGTCATCTGCAAAAGACGACACCATACTGTGTCTTGTGTTGGTATCTATGTCGCAAATTAGAATGAGGAACAGAAGGGGTGCTAGCACTGTTCCTTGGGGCACTGAGCTTTTTACATCCGAAGGCTTAGATGTGACTTGGTTTACTGCTACTGATTGTTTCCGGTTTACGAGGAAATTATATATCCACCGTCCGATTTTCCCCGTTATACCTTTTGCTTTTAATTTGTGGGCTATTATACCATGGTCACATTTATCAAATGCCTTAGCAAAATCGGTGTAGATGACATCAACATTTTTCTTTTTTTCTAGCGCTTTAAGAATTTTGTCATAATGTTCCAAAAGTTGTGAGAGACATGATCTTCCCGCTCTGAACCCATGTTGACCGGTGTTGTGTAGTTCATTTGCCTCCATGAAAGCTGAGATTTTGCTTCGCAGGACTCGCTCGAAAACTTTAATGATATGGGAGGTTAGAGCTACCGGGCGGTAGTTTTTTGGTAGTGCTTTACTCCCTCCTTTATGCAGTGGGGCAATTATTGCGTTTTTTAAGCTATCTGGTATTTCACCAGTGTCTAGACTCCTTCTCCACATTATAGCCAGGGGTTTTGAGAGGTTTTCCTTACATTTCTTCATTAGGATCGAATTCCATGAGTCCGGGCCTGGTGCTGAGTGGGATGGCATGTTGGAAATGGCCTCTTCTATGTCTTTTGGACCGAAATCAATATCCAGCATCTGGGGGGCTTCCGTGGGGGAGACTTCCATGAAAAATATATTTTGGTCTCTGATGGCTTTTGTTTCATCAGGCTCACTGAAGGCCATTTCATACTGCCGGCGTAAGAGTTCGCTCATTTCCTTTTTGTCCCCTGTGAATGACCCATCCCCTTTGCTTAGTGGGCCGATGTTTGATGCTGATTTAGCCTTTAGTTTGGCATATGAAAAGAAGTACTTGGAATTTTCCTTTATACCTGCAATAGCTTTCCTCTCCTCTTCCATATGTTGTAGTTCATATGATATTCTTAGCCTATTTTCAATTTCCACAATTTCTCTATCTATTTTGGCCTTTTGCCTATCCTGTAGATTTGGATGTGTGCGTCGTTGTGTGAGTAATTTTCTTCTTCTGTACAGCTTCCTTCTTTCCCGATCTTGTTTGCTTCTTCGTCTTGTTTGTCTTTCAGGTATGTGGTGGCTACAGATTTGGGTCATGGTTTCTGTTATTAGGACAAGACATTCTGCAGGTGTCAGGTTATTCATTAAATCTTCCCAGTCTATTTCCTCCATTTCTTGATTTACCTCTTCCCACCTAATATTTTTGTTATTGAAGTTAAATTTACTGAAAGGGCTGGTTCTTGGTCTCGATTCTGAGGTTGTCTGAACACTTGCTAAGGTTGTTTTGATCTCAATTAATTTATGATCTGAGTATGTTGTGTCCGATATGTTTATGCTGTGTACTAGAGTCATTGTTAGTGAAGACAAGGTCTAAGATATTGTTTTCCCGTGTGGGTTCGGCAATATGCTGGTTAAGACTAAAATAGTCGCAAAGTGTAAAAAGCTCTCTCGGATTTGCTTCCATGGTGTTATTTGCCACTACTTGGTTTTCTACTTGTCTCCATTTAATGTTTGGTAGGTTAAAGTCTCCTAGCCACATAATATTTGGTGTTGGGTTCCCCAGTGCTTCCACTTCTGTTTTTATTTTGTTGAGCTGGGTTTTGAATTCTTCTAGGGATGAGTCCGGAGGCCTGTATGTTACAATAACTGCTAAATTTATGGATTCTATTTTAACTCCCAGTATTTCCACCACTTCATTACTGTTATTTAGGAATTCAGTACATATCAGTGAGTCGTGGATGTACAAGGCTACACCTCCACGTGTTCTATGCGTTCTGTCCGCTCTGTGTAGGTTATAACCAGGAATCCATACTTCACTATCCTCTTGATCTTTAATGTGAGTTTCTGTGAGAGCCGCAAATATAGCGTTTCCTTCTTCTAGCAGGCCCCTAATAAATGGTACTTTGTTTGTAGTTCTGCTTTTTAGGCCTTGGATATTTGCAAACAAGAGTGGGGAGAGATTTTTTGGAGAACTATGTGTTTCTAATAGTCTTTGGGAGGTACTTGCCACTCTTGGGTGGCCAGGAGGTGCTCTAGGTGTTGTATGTGCTCTTCCATCTCCTTCAATCTCCTCATCTTCATCTGCCAGTTCTCTCCTTGCCTTCTTCCTCTGTCTCGTCCTCGCGAAGCTGGAGAGTTTTTTGGGTTGCCAGGACCATTTGTGATGTTACTTGCATACCTCCATGTACCTCTAATATGAAAATCGTGGCAGTTAGTATTATAGCAGGTCTTTTCTTTCAGTGACGACTTGCAGATGGTTGGGTGGTGGTATCTGCATTTTTCACCAAATCTGCATTTTCTATCACTTATTAGTCTGTTGCAAATTTGTGGGTGGGCAAATCTGCATTTTCCTCTAATATCACCATTTTGCCCAAAATAGCACCGTCTTTTCAGGTAATATCTGCATATTGGTGAAGGTGACTGAGAGCTGTTATGTGGTGAGCTATGCTGCGGGCTAGTTGGGTCTGGGAGGGGGAGGTCTGGTAGTTGGGGGAAATAGTGGTGTGGTTTAGGGATGGTGTGGTGTTATGAGGTGGTGTAGAGGGGGGCTGGGTGTCATGATCTGCCGGGCGTAAGTAGGCAGATGGCAGAGGAGTGGAGGGGGGCGGGTCATGTGGGGAGGCGGGAGGCGGCAGCGGTGTGGTATTTGGTGACGTCGCGGTGTTTCGAGGTGGTGGGGAGGGGGCTGATGAGCGAACCGCCCCCATGCACCTCTATCCCCAGTCAGTCGACGCCCCTCCTCCCAACCAGCACCACCTTCATCCATACACTTCCTCACTCCATCCTTCCACCTCTCTTTCGGTTTACCTCTCCCTCTCTGTCCTTCCACCTCGCTCTCGTACACCCTCTTAAGTCATTCTCTCGCTTCCCATACGTTCCATATGGCCGAACCATCTCAAGGTGTTCCTTTTCACACTTCCCAGCACATCTACCTCCACACCACACCTCCTTCTTACTTCCTCATTCGTCTGTCTATCCCTCCATGTAACTATTGATACATTATAAGTTGTATAAAATACTCTAACGATAGCCAGAGTACAATGTCAAAATGTGTCATAATCCTCAAGCAGTTAATGTCATATGCAAACTTGGAGATCACACTCAACAAACCAGTATCGATGCCATTGACATACTATGATAAAGAGAAGTGACCCAAGGACAGATCCCTGAGAGAGAGAGAGAGAGAGAGAGAGAGAGAGAGAGAGAGAGAGAGAGAGAGAGAGAGAGAGAGAGAGAGAGAGAAGAGAGAGAGAGAGAGAGAGAGAGAGAGAGAGAGAGAGAGGAGAGAGAGAGAGAGAGAGAGAGAGAGAGAAGAGAGAGAGAGAGAGAGAGAGAGAGAGAGAGAGAGAGAGAGAAGAGAGAGGAGAGAGAGGAGAGAGAGAGAGAGAGAGAGAGAGAGAGAGAGAGAGAGAGAGAGAGAGAGAGAGAGAGAGAGAGAGAGAGAGAGAGAGAGAGAGAGAGAGAGAGAGAGAGAGAGAGAGAGAGAGAAGAGAGAGAGAGAGAGAGAGAGAAAGAGAGAGAATAGAGAGAGAGAGCGATCAGACGGAGAGATAAGAGAGATAAAGAGTAATAACACTTTAGAGCCGATCAAACTGTGATGGCAGGTAAACAAGCCCTGTAGGGGGAGATGTTCAAAGACTACCCCATGCAGAAAAAAACTAATATATGATTAAATTGTTTCATGGTACCGGTACGACAGAATTGGATATAAATCGCTTCCCCTGTGTGAGTAAAATCAATTTACCTATCTATCTTTATGAGGAAAATCTATCTATCTATCTATCTTTATGAGGAAAATCTATCTATCTACCTATCCATATCTATCTGGCTATCTATCCTTATGAGTAAAAACTATCTATCTATCTATTTATATATCTATCTATCTATCTATCCATATATTCTGTCCAGCTCTCTAACCCAAGAATTAGTTAACTTTCCCATTCTTTCTTCTACTCAAAAAGTTAACTCTGGAACTCTCTCCCTCAATCAATCATTCCTTCATCCTATGACTTAGACTGCTTTAAACTTCGTATTTCCAGACATTTTGACCCCAACGTTACTTGAATTTGACTGTCACTTTTGTATTATTATTATTATTATTATTATTTTTTTTTTTGGGGGGGGACATTCGTTACAGGCAGCCTGCCTTTTTGTCTCCTTCATGCATAGCAAAACAAATTAATACGTATACACCCTACACTGTAAAATATGAAGGTTAAGCAAAAGGTAAATATAATCACATTTTGTTTCATCATTATTATTATTATTAATACCGGTATTATTATTATTAAAATGCCCCAGAACGAGAAGCCCACCACAGAAGCCACGAACGAACACCACACAGAAACACCCAAAGGAAAGGTCCACAGAACGAAAGGACCAGCTGACCGAGCCAGCCAATTCAGAAAGGCCCAAGCCCGCAGGGCTAAGCAGCTCCAGGCCGCACCTATCTACCTTTTCTAAACTGACCATTTTCCACACCTCACGTACACTACCCCTCGTGTCCTACACTCCTAACTACAAAGATGATGAACAGGAATATACATTCATATTAAAAACACCCATGCCCTGTCCCGACGTTGAGCCAATGCCAACACATCAGACAGCCATAATTATATCTATGTATGTTCTTACATCCGAGAAGTAGATGTTATATATCTTAGAAGTTAAAACACCCACGCCTGTCCCTAGACCTTGTATATCATTTCCCATGACGAGTATAGATATATGTAACCCGTGCTCAGTCGCCCCCTTGCATTGTTCCTCTAGTAACTAAGTGTCTCTAATATTAACTGCCACCAGTATTGATACGACATAGCGGCACTGTCCTTGTGTCGTATTGTGCCAAGTACAGATCAACCAGGTTTCATCACCTTATTAGGACGACGACTATAATGTCATCGTTCATCGATGTATGCAATCCTTAGTTTAAGTATTAATATTAACATTCCCTAACATCTTGTCTTGCCAGACTAAGCTTCTGAAGACCCATCGCCCCATAAATCTATGTATTCAATCCTTAGGTTAAGTATTTTTATCCGCCATTGTGTTCACCTTTTTCCATTTACTGTTCCACAATTGTCATACGTCTTCCCCTTGCCTCCTTCGTATCCACAGTCCACACTACGCCAATTTACTTCGTGTCATACACCTCTTACCCCAACCAGAGATTGTATAAGATAACCTGGTTACCAGTATCTGTCATAAGTACCCCGAAACAATAACTTAAGTACCCCTACGAACTGCCGCTGTTGTTGGTATATTTATATTTCATAGAAAATGCAGTTCCCAGGGCCAACTAATAGTATCCATAACCCCTCGGACTGATCACATAACTCTATCTTTTCCAGACTCATATACCACCCCATAGTTGCATTCCCCGGTAGCATTTGGCTAACTTATTCTACTGCCTTTTCAAACTTCCATATCAACTGCAGCCTAATGCCACCCCCACGCCCAGAGACCTTAGGGTCAAATTCCCCTATAGCCCCCTGCACTCCTCCCCTCTCATTATAAGACCCCGCACTTCTCTACTCTTGTCCGACCTAGCCTCTCTCTCATACCTCTTGAAGATCCTTGAATTGTCCGTTGCTAACGCTCTCCAACCTTTTATATATACTCCTATCCAGCCTACCTTCACTTAGTAGGCCAGAACAACATTAGAACTTTACTAGCCCCTTGCATGCCATCTATTCTCTTACAACCCATTCACAACTCTGCACCCAATGGTCGTCGGTGTGAGGCTAGCCGCCTCGCCAGTAACTAACTTCTATTGCCATACTTCCAGATAAATGTGGCAGAGTTAGCAACCCAGTCTCCACCACATCCAGCAAACCCTACAATTAACAACCAGCCGAGTAAAACCAGCTAGCCAAGGCACCTTCGGTTTTGGTATTAAGGACGCCCACATCTGTCTCATACACAGAGGGTTATTACAAACACTGGTGATATGGCAAGCCCCTAGCCACAGCCGCCGGACGACTATCACAGAGAGAGGGCGCCCAGCTCCCCCTTTTTGCCCACCCGAGGAGGGAGACCCTCACCCCCGCGGAGGTATACCTGGCCCCTGTTTTGACTTATGAGTCATTGCCAGGTAGCACAGGAATTCTTCCTATCAATGAACTAACCATGCATGATTAACACCTTTACTAACCTCTATTAACTCACAATAAACCATTTACCTTTCTTGCATACTCTGATCACTAAATTAGCACCTCAGCTATACCATAGAATGAAGATTGAACAATCTAAGAGAGACGCTCGTATCACAGCTGTCCCCATCCTCCTCGCAAAGTAGATCCAGTCTCTCTCCCCTAAATACTTCCAGTATAGCCAAAATAGTACCTCTTACTAAGGCTCAGTTATATGAAAATATAAAGGCTTCCTATAGCCATGTGCCACAACAGTAAATACCATCTTACCTAGTCCCCATATCTATTGAGAGCTCAAATAAGTCCATAAGACTCGAGACCCCTACTGTCTACAGGGTCCAGAACCGAGCCTATAAATCTAGCTCCCGCCCCCAGTCAAATCAGTTGAAAGCTAGACACCAACCAGGGGTCACTACCCTGCAGTTAACTTCTAGCTCTGCCCTTGTGTTGTTCCGGAGTGAGATTCCAGAGCCGGCAGACTCCGTGGCAGATTTGGATAGAGGGACCTGCCCACGTATTTGAGAACTTCACACATATGGACCCCCTGGACGGCCGCGGAACCAGTCGTTAGCCCCCAACATCATGGACGCAAGATAACCAGGACAAGACCCATCAGATACTACCCAAGATTCCCTTTAGCAGTACTACATAAATTATTATTGTGCTGTTTAGAGATTCACTAATTAATATTTCTACGAAGTGGCTATCTCTTTGCCCCAGTATAATTCATATAACCATTCAATTAGGAAGTGCTAAGCGTATCAGTGTTCAATAATTAACAGGCGATACTAACTCTCGTAATCAACCATATATCCAGATATTATTACCTAGAAGGAAACCCTAGTGATATCTGAATGTTCGCCCACTGATTTGCGTTCTATGTATTTCTGAGACAAGAATATAAAACTTAGATCAGTACCCCCTGAGGTTACTAGAATTCCCGTGCTCTAAAATACGCGTGTCTAATCTAGTCTGTGAACTACTACTTGTGCACCAGAGCTACCAGTAATAAATCTAACAGTGAATATGATTCTATAAGTAACATTGATGGTCTTCGGTATATAAACCTGTTGAATTAAAGCCAGTGATCAGAAGATTAATACCTGAACGTTGGAAGTGGGAGACTAGGCTCCATCCAGATCCACTTATGCTAGTGTTGTTCGATTCTATTATATTGTCTTACACGAGTATTCTGCAGTGGTATATAAATAAACGTGATCGTGTAACTTGCTACCATGTGTTTCTTTGTGTTCTCTATTCCTCATATCTTGTATTGTGCATGCAGCCTTATATACCCAGTCAATTAGAACTCACATTACCCAAGTTAAACCTGTAGAAAAACAGGGCATAACAATTATTATTATTATTATTATTATTATTATTAATACCGGTATTATTATTATTATTATTATTATTATTAATACCGGTATTATTATTATTATTATTATTATTATTATTATTGATGTTTTTCCTTTTCCTACTCTTGTTATTATATACATATATATTTGTTTAAGGTTGTTCCCTAGACCTCCATCAAGCTTAGAAAACACCCCCAAGATATTCGAGACATATCTGTACATTTTACGGTGAAAATATTGCGGCCGAAGGCCAGTTCCTCTTATATTACAGGCTCCCTATCGCTCGCCAGGAAAAAAATCGACATGTAAATGACACGAAAGGTCTTAAAATTGACAAAGAAAGGGGCGAAAGGTCTTAAAATCGCCAAACTAATGGAGTGAATGATATCAAAACTAATGGGGATAAACATGAAGATAACAAAAACAAAACAAAAATTACCCTTTTTGTACCCTCTCTAAACCCAAAACCCATAAAATGGGTCCCCACTTTGTTTCCACTGAATTTCCCATTGTCCGCCTCAGTGTGCAGCCATTGTGAGACAGTTAGCCCCGAAAAAAAATAGAAAACGATGATAAAAATAAAATAAAATAAAATGGCAAACAAAACAAAGAAAACATACAAAATAAAATAAAATAAAATTAAAATGGAAAACAATAAGAGAGACAAAGGAAAAAAACAGCACAATAAAATGAAATAGCAAACAAATGAAAAACTAAGAATAGAAATAAGAAAACAAAAAAGCAGACACAAATATAAGAAACAAAAGAAAACAAAGAGAATAGAAAACAAACAGAAAAACAAAGACAATATTATAGAAAAAACAAAGAAAAGCAAATATAAAAAAACGAAAACCGAAAATAAAATAGAAAATAAAAGACAAAGGAAACAAAATAAAGACAAATAGAAAGACAAATACACAAACCGGTGCCGTCTATAAGAAGAGTAATGAATGTTCCCTTTTCTCTACAGTGTCGGCCATATTGCTAAACTGGCCTTCCCAACCATGAACAGGGCCATAATCTCGACCTTGTTTTGCATTTATAGTCATTATAATAACACATTTAACCCCTTCAGTACCGGTGGCGTCCTTTTTCATCGTATTCTGAACACTATTAGACGATTTAATTCAGCTAGGAAGGATATGTGGTAGCCCAAATGATTAATTATACATTTTCACCAACCAACTTGACTTCTAAACTCAATTAATGAAATCAACAAATACATGTGGCACGCCAAGGACTCAAACCTAGGATACTCATATCGAAATTCCGCGCATTTATGCATTACGCTATCAAGACAGTTAGTCTATAGCCTGAAGCCTTTTAATTGTTGAAGATCCTTCCTAAGCTGAATAAAATCATCTATTAGTCACCTGAAATATTAACTGGTATACAAAATGGAGAATACAAAACTGGTATACAAAATGGAGAATACAAAAATGATATACAAAATGGAAAATACAAACCTGGTATACAAAATGGAGTACACAAGAACCCAATGACGCTTCCCATAAAGAGTCCCGCCGCAGCCGTTCCCTCTTTCCCGCCATAATCCCCCGCGCGCCATTTATGCAACACGGAAATAGGACCAGGCGCCGAATTCCAATTGGTGTGTGTTTAAGGGGGGTCACCGGCTTTTGTTTTATCTTTCTCTCCTTTTCTCTCTTTCTCTGGCTTGTTTCCATTCGGCCCCATTCAGGGACGTTTATCCCCATCCAAGTGTCGATTTCTTCGTGGCGAGCGATAGCGAGCCAGCATTGTATGGAGAAATCCGGCTTCGCCGGAGAAATGTTTCTATCGAAAAAATTACAAATTTAGCTTGCTGTCAAAATAAAACTATATATATGCTGGCTCGCTACAGCTCACCAGGAAAATATTGACACCTGGATGGGGGTAAACATCTTAGTACAATAGGCTGAATGGGGCCGAATGGATACAAGCCAAAGAGAGAGGGAGAGAAAGAGAAAAAAAGCGAGTTGGGCTCCCTTAAGCTCCAGGTCCCTTATATAGTACAGAGGCCGGACAACTACCCTCACTTCCTGGCGCCATTTTGGAGGATAACTATACTCGGTTTCCTTTCAGCTGGCGATAATTTGAGTCCCTTAGGGGAGATTTCCACTTGAGGGATTTTTTTCTGGACCCGTTTCTCCCTCATGTTTAGCCCCATTGCTTTTGAGATTTTAAGACGTTCGCCCTAGTAGTTTTGACATTTTAAGAAATTTTTCCCCATTTCTGTCAATTTTAAAAGACCTTTCGTGCCATTAAGGTGTCGATTTTTTCCTGGCGAGCGATAGCGAGCCTGTAATTTAAGAGCAACCGGCCTCCAGCCGGGACATTTTTCTACCGAAAAATGTACAAATTTATCTTGAAAGGGGGTCTAGGGGGTGTAATTTTAAACTTGATGAAAACGTAGGGAACAAACTAAATACCTCCCCTTAATTAACAGCTAATTGCTCGATACTCAATGGAAGAATATGAAACTTCTATGTCTCTGCATCATCATATTAGGAACACGTTTATATAATTACCACCATATATCACTACGAAATCTTTAAAATAACTATGAAATCTGGATGGGAGCCTTGCAATTTACCGCCAGTTGAAAATAAACAGAGTATAGACTGCTTGTTGAAATAAACAGAGTATAGACTGCTTGTTGAAATAAACAGAGTATAGACTGCTTGTTGAAATAAACAGAGTATAGACTGCTTGTTGAAATAAACAGAGTATAGACTGCTTGTTGAAATAAACAGAGTATAGACTGCTTGTTGAAATAAACAGAGTATAGACTGCTTGTTGAAATAAACAGAGTATAGACTGCTTGTTGAAATAGACGAGCCCGACTTGATATCAATGACTCTCGTGTTTGGCCGGGCGAGAATTAAGGGGGGTCACCGGCTTTTTTTCTCTTTCTCTCCCTCTCTCTTTGGCTTGTATCCATTCGACCCCATTCAGCCTACTGTTTTAAGACGTTTACCCCCATCCAGGTTTAAATATTTGCATGGCGAGGGGTAGCAAGCCAGGATATATATATATATATTTTTTACAGCAAGCTAAATTTGTAAATTTTTCGATAGAAAAATGTCTCCGGCGAAACCGGATTTCTCCATACAATACTGGCTCGCTATCGCTCGCCAGGAAGAAATTGACACTTGGATGGGAATAAACGTTTTAAGACAGTTGGCTGAATGGGGACGAATGGATACAAGCCAGAGAAAGAGAGAAAATGAGAGAAAGATAAAAAAAAAAAGGCAGGTGACGGTTAAATGAAATCACTTGATAAAAAAAAGCAGGTGACTTAAATGAAATCACTTGAACCAGAGTTGCATGGGGGTACTTGTAATAATACCCGTATGGTATCCTGGAATATGGATCCTACGACTTGTGTATGAATTGTAATACATTATAATAGTAGCATTTACCTTCTCCCACCTCGCTTTTTTTCTCCTTCTCTCCCTCTCTCTTTGGTTTGTATATATTCATCCCCATTCAGCCTACTGTTTTAAGACGTTTACCCCCATCCAGGTGTCAATATTTTCCTGGCGAGCGGTAGCGAGCCAGTATATACATATATATTTTTGTTTTGACAGCAAGCTAAATTTGTACATTTTTCGATAGAAAAATTTCTCCGGCGAAGCCGGATTTCTCCATACAATGCTTAGTCGCTATCGCTCGCCAGGAAGAAATCGACACCTGGATGGAGATACAAGTTTTAAAGCAGTTGGCTGAATGGGGTCGAATGGATACAAGCCAGGGAAAGAGAGAAAAGGAGAGAAAGATAAAAACAAAAAACGGTGACCCCCCTTACTATAAATAGGAAAAGGTTAAGTATCCTTTACCACGCTGTGATAAAAGTTAAGCAACTTTTGTTCATATATAAGAGAATTGAAATCCTACTTGGTGAAAGTTAAGGTTGAGTGGGTTATAAATCGTGGGGTGTCGTTCTGATTGACTGCCGTTCGAATCCTGGCTGAGGCCTAAACATTAATTCAAGTAAGTCACATGTAATTGTGAGATATTTTACATATAAATGATACTTCTATGATTGACAGGATGATAATAAAACGAAATCATATATTGTTACTAGATTAACCCTTGTCTGGCGGGGGTGGACTTAAGTCAGGCTAGAGAACCAAGGACTATGTGGCGGGGCCCGACTTAAGTCTGTGTGCAATTTTTGAGCAATAATGGCTCTGAGAGAGAGACGAGCGATGGGAGGAGCGTAGGTCGGCTCATGACCGCTCGGCACGGGTCCCGCGCGACTACTGACGTCTACTCCACACACACCCACACTCACTGCCTTGCTACACAGGGAATTATGTAAGGAAATTACCGTATTTTAGGGATTTTGCACTCGTCTTGCACGATCGTTGCAAGAGAACGCGTGGTCGTAGAAGGATGGTTCTGGTGTCATTGGAAAGCTCAATTAATGCCCTTTCAGGGATACATAATTGTATTACGCTCTGGCTCTTGTTTATGCATGAAAAAGAGCACGGAAACAAGGTCGTTTAGGGTAAAAACCACCCGCTTGCCAGGTAGGAGAAGTTACTGACGGGCCCGCTCGTAGGGCGTTAAGGGGAGACTGGCCGTTTGTTTGGTCTATTAATTCATATATTCATATATTTTTGTTAGTTTCCTCCCTAGACCTAAATCAAGCTTAGAAAAACACCCCCTAGATCCCCCTTCAAGATAAATTTGTAAATTTTTCTGTAGAAAAATGTCCCGGCCGAAGGCCGATTCCTTTTATAATTGCAGGCTCGCTATCGCTCGCCAGGAAAAAATCAACACCTAAATGGCACGAAAGGTCTTAAAATTGACAACGAAATGGGGCGAAAGGTATTAAAATCGCCAAACTAATGGGCCGAACGTCTTATAATCTCAAACTAGTGGGGCTAAACATTAGGGAGAAGGGGGTCCAGAAACACTGTCTGCCTCCCCTTAAGTGATAAATACTTCATGTAAATTAATATCCTTTGGTTCCATAGTCTACGAACATGAACCCTCTCTAGAGTATTAACCCCTTCTGTACCGCGACGTCTTTCTAATATTATTCCAGCTATATTTAGATGATTTTGTGCAGCTTAAGAAGGATCTATATGGTAGTAAAAAAAAATTTTTTAAGAGAGATAGTTCGTAGCCTGTTAGTTGCTGGAGGCCCTTTTGAAACTGAATAAAATCGTCTAATAGTAGCCAGAATAAAGTTAAAAGAGCGTCACCGGTACGGAAGGGGTAAATATGAACCCAATTTTAGGAACCAGTGGGACGAGAGGGATCAAATATGGGGGTCGGGAGAAAAAACCCCAAGATGGCCAAACTTTCCCAATAGAAGGCTCACATTGTTGCCTATTGTTCTCTGTTTGCGTGGAAACATTGTTTTTATTTTGTTTTTCAATGGGCGGGCGTTTTAAAGGTCTGCATTGCGTCATTGTACGAGGGGGTAATTAGCAATGTTTATGTGCAACAATAGCAGTGTGTGTGTGTGTGTGTGTGTGTGTGTGTGTGTGTGTGTGTGTGTGTGTGTGTGTGTGTGTGTGGTGTGTGTGTGTGAGAGAGAGAGAGAGAGAGAGAGAGAGAGAGAGAGAGAGAGAGAGAGAGAGAGAGAGAGAGAGAGACAGACAGATGTGAGTGTGAATGTTTGTGTGAGTATGGGTGTATATTTGTTTAAGTAAGTATGGGAGTGTTTGTTTTTTGTATGTGAGTATGGGAACGTTTGTATGTGTTCGTTGTGAATATGGGAACGTGTGTATGTGTTTGTGTGAGTATGGGAACGTTTGTATGTGTTCGTGTGAGTATGGGAACGTTTGTTTGTGTGAGTATGGGAACGTTTTATGTGTTTGTGTGAGTATGGGAACGTGTGTATGTGTTTGTGTGAGTATGGGAACGTGTGTATGTGTGAGTATGGGAACGTTTGTATATGTTTGTGTGAGCATGGGAACGTTTGTTTGTGTGAGTATGGGAACGTTTGTAAGTGTTTGTGACAGTATTGGAACGTTTGTAGGTGTTTGTGACAGTATGGGAACGTTTGTAAGTGTTTGTGACAGTATGGGAACGTTTGTATGTGTTTGTGAGTATGGGAACGTTTGTATGTGTTTGTGTGAGTATGGGAACGTTTGTATGTGTTTGTGTGAGTATGGGAACGTTTGTATATGTTTGTGTAGGTATAGGAACGTTTGTTTGTGTGAGTATGGGAACGTTTGTATGTGTTTGTGTGAGTATGGGAACGTTTGCATGTGTTTCTGTTAGTATGGGAACGTTTGTATGTGTTTGTGTGAGTATGGGAACGCTTGAATGTGTTTGTGTGAGTATGGGAACGTTTGTATGTGTTTGTGTGAGTATGGGAACGTTTGTATGTGATTGTGTGAGTATGGGAACGTTTGTATATGATTGTGTGAGTATGGG
The DNA here is from genome assembly GCA_032716605.1 of Paralithodes platypus. Classification (NCBI taxonomy): domain Eukaryota; kingdom Metazoa; phylum Arthropoda; class Malacostraca; order Decapoda; family Lithodidae; genus Paralithodes; species Paralithodes platypus. The sequence goes on from CM064501.1 coordinate 5,770,122, forward strand.
AACGTTTGTATGTGTTTGTGTGAGTATGGGAACGTTTGTATGTGTTTTGTTAGTATGGGAACGTTTGTATGTGTTTGTGTGAGTATGGGAACGTTTGTATGTGTTTGTGTGAGTATGGGACCGTTTGTATATGATTCTGTGAGTATGGAAACGTTTGTATGTGTTTCTGATAGTATGGGAACATTTGTATGTATTTGTCAGTATGGGAACGTTTGTATGTGTTTGTATCAGTTTTTGAACGTTTGTATGGGTTTGTGAGTATGGGAACGTTTGTATGTGTTTGTGAATATGGGCACATTTGTATATACAGTATATATACTGTACAGTATACTGTATATATTTGTTTTCCTATGTGAGTGAGGGAGACAAAAGGCAGACCTGCCTGTATCGAGTGCCTCCCCCAGAGTTGAAAGAGTGATAGGGCCAAAATCAAGGGACGTTCGAGCCAAAATGCATGGACACGCGGAGTTTGAAGCAATTTAAGTCATAGGCAGAGGGAAAGACTGATTCTGGGAGAGAGTTCCATAGCTCAGCAGTTGAATAGAAGAAAGATTGAGAATAACGTTTATATATATATATATATATATATATATATATATATATATATATATATATATATATATGTGTGTGTGTGTGTGTGTGTGTGTGTGTGTGTGTGTGTGTGTGCATTCGTTTATGTGTGTATCTTTGTGATAGTCACTAAAAGATTCACCAACTTAACAAATAACTTAATAACATATAATAAAACATCATAAATTAAATACATTTAAACGATAATATAATAATAATACATAAGAAATAGAATACCGATCCAATCTTCTTTAGTAGCTACTTTAACCCCTTATTGGCGGCACTCGACTTAAGTCGTGCACCAATTTGCAGCAAGTTAGGAGCATTATTAAGGCTTTTAAAGGGTTAAAATCGAGTGCAAATGGCCGGGAGCACAGCGGGCCAGACAGCCGACTCCCAGGGCTTACCGCCGCCCATTAACTCATGTTCCCTGTGTTCTCGAGAGGCCGGCAGTGTAGCCAGTAGTGAGCATAGCTGGGAAAAATATACCGATATTAAAATACCACAGGAACGAAAAACCTGAGAGCGAAACCTCCAACCCTCCTGAGAGCGAAACCTCCAACCCTAACGAGCCACAGGAACGAAAATCCTGAGAGCGAAACTCCCATCCCCAACGAGATCCCAGGCCCCTTTTCCATTCCCGATTTGGTCTCTCTCTCTCTCTCTCTCAATTCATTCCACATATTATAAGTCTCTCAATCACAGTCTTCTAATATACAAACCACAATACTTTACTCACTGATATTCTTGATGTACCACCTAAGTATGTATTTAATTATGTAACCACCATACAGGCTATAATACTTTCATTGTGTAGGTTCGAGGCGATCTAGGACACCTTAGCTTCCATTCCACACCAAATCAGATCGTGATTACGTCAGCCCTGTATTTAGTTATATAACAATCATAGTCCCCCCCCAATTCTAGCAATTCTATGTCTCTAACCTCCCATTGTTTTATCCACTAACTATATATTCCCAACCTTTAACCACGACTCTATACACCCGATAACCCTATGCCAGTTATTGTATTGATTTAGGCCTGTTAATTCGGATAAACTCACTATGACAAATCTGCAGACGATTATCAGGAGAGATGCAGGAAAGCTACCTCGTATCTCTCTCTCCATGACGAGTATAGATATATGTACCCCCGTGCTCAGTCGCCCCCCCCCCCCCCCCCCTTGCCTTGTTCTTCTAGTAACTAAGTGTATATAATATTAACCGGAGTATGCCACCAGTATTGATACGACATAGCGGCACTGTCCTTGTGTCGTATTGTGCCACGTGTATACCAACCCGGTTTCATCATCTTATTAGGACGACAGCTATAATGTCGTCATTCATGCATGTATTCAATCATTAGGTTAGTTGTCTTTTATCCGCCATCGTGTTCATCTCTTCCATTTACTTTTCCACAATTGTTATACGTCTTCCAATCACCTCCTTCGTATCCACAATCCACACTACGCTATTTTGCTTCGTGACCCTATGCTCAGTGGTACCCTGTTTTGGGTCATCCTGCCCGCTTATCCTTCACGCCCCGCTGCACACACCACCCTACCTGTTCGATCGTAGGGAAATGCCACCCCTATGTCCAGCGCATTAAGGGTCACTATCCTAGGTCACGAGCGGCGCGGCGCCTAGCCTCAAACCACCCCCTTTCCAATTCACAACCCTCCCCCACCTTGCGTATCCACTACCCCTCGTGTCCTACACCTCTTACCCGCCAGACTCTACCTACATGATGATGAACATGAATACACCTTAATTTAATACACCCATGCCCTGTCCCTAGGTTGAGCCAATGCCAACCAGTTCAGACAGGCATAAATCTATGTATGTTCTTCCATCCGAGAAGTAATATGTTAACCCCCTAAAAATACCTTGTCTTGCCAGACTAAGTTTCTGAAGACCAACCGCCCCCATATATCTATGTATGTTCTTCCATCCGAGAAGTAATATGTTAAAACCCCATGTCCTAATTGATAAGAAACTATGATACCCACGGGTACACCAGTGTATATATAACCATTATTCCTGTAAGACCTAGACAGAAATGACTGAAGATGTTAGCCACCATGCAGTAACTCTAATTCTTACCCCAACCAGAGATTGTATACACAACCCTCTTTTACCATTGTCTCGACGCATTTTCACCACAAAACAATACTGAAGCTACCCCTACGAACTGCCGCTTTCTTTGGTGTATATGTCATAGAAAACGCAGTTCCCAGGAACAACTAGGTCAGCAAGAAATAGTGTCAGATTAACAGTGTCCATAACCATCGTATTGACGAGTAATAATACACCATGTTTTTCTCTACTTTTATCCACAGTCAAGCACACACCTACAGTTAACCTCCTCTTCCCCACAGCCCCACAGTCCACATGATTCTATCCTTTCCAGACTCATATACCACCCCATATTGCTCATCCCCCAGTAGCGTTTGGCTAACATACCTTCCCTGTCATTAACCCCCAGGCTACGATACCAACTGTAGTCTAATGCCACCCCTACGCCCAGAGACCTTAGGGTCAAACTTCCACGTAGCCCCCCTTAACCCTCTCCCTCTCGTTAACCCCCCACGCTCCTCGACTCCCTTCCGACCTAGCCTCTCCACCATACCCCCTGAATATCCTTAACTTTTCCGTTACTAACATTCTCAAACCTTTTGTATATATACTCCTATCCAGCCTACCTTCCCCCAGTAAGAAGAAACACCATTAGAACTTTACTAACCCTTTGCATGCCATCTATTTCCTCACAACCCAGTCACAACCCTGTACCAAATGATCGTCAGTGCGAGGCTAGCCGCCTCGTCAGTGACTAACTTCTATTGCCATACTTCCAGATAAATGTGGCAGAGTTAGCAACCCAGTCTCCACCACATCCAACAAGCCATGCAATTAACAACCCAACCAATTAAACCAGCTGGTCAAGGCACCTACGGTTTTGGTATTACGAACACCCACATCTGTCTCATAAACAGAGGGTTATTACAAACACTTGTAATATGGCAAGCCCCCAGCCACAGCCGCCGGACGACCATCACAGAGAGAGGGCGCGCACCTACCCCTTTTCACCCACCCGAGGAGGGAGACCCCTACCCCTGCGGAGGTATACCTGACCCCTGTTTTGACTTCCGGGTCATTGCCAGATAGCACAGGAATTCTTCCTATCAATGAACTAACCATGTATGACTAACACCTTTACTAACCTCTATTAACCCACAATAACCCATTAATCTTTCTTGCATACTCCGATACCAAATTAGCACCTCAGCTATACCATAGAATGAAGATTGAACAATCTAAGAGAGATGATCCTATCACACCTGTCCCAATCCTCCTCGCAAAGTAGATCCAGTCTCTCTCCCCTAAATACTTCCAGTATAGCCAAAATAGTACCTCTTACTAAGGCTCAGTTATATCACATTATGAAGGCTCCATATAGCCATGTGCCACAACAGTAATCACCACCTTACCTAGTTCCCGTATCAATTGAGAGCTCAAATAAGTCCATCAAAACTCGAGATCCCTATGGCCTACAGGGTCCAAAACCGAGCCTATAAACCAAGCTCCAGCCCCCAGTAAAATCAGTTGAAAAATAGACACCAACCAGGGTTGGTCACCAGAGTTGACCTTGAGCTCTATCATTGTTGATTGCTGAGAATTGAGTTCCAGAGCCGGCAGACTCTGTGGCAGATTTGGATAGAAGGACCTGTCCACGTACTTGAGAACTTCCTACATATGGACCATCTGGACGGCCGCGGAACCAGTCGTTAGCCCCCAACATCACGGACGCAAGATAACCAGGACCAGACCAATCAAATACTACCCAAGATTCACTCTATCAGTACTACAGTGTTACAGTGCTATTTAGAGATTCACTTATTAATATTTCTATGAAGTGGCTATATCTTTGCCCCAGTATAATTCATATATAACCATACCATTAGGAAGTGCTAAGCGTATGTGTTTATTAATTAACAGGCGATATTAACTCTCGTAATTACCCATATATCCAGATATTATTACATAGAAGTGAAACCCTAGTGATATCTGAATGTTCGCCCACTGATTTACGTTCTATGTATTTCTGATACAAGAATATAAAACTTAGATCAGTACCCCCTGAGGTTACTAGAATTCCCGTGCTCTAAAATACGCGTGTCTAATCTAGTCTGTGAACTACTACTTGTGCACCAGAGCTACCAGTAATAAATCTAACAGTGAATAAGAATCTATAAGTAACATTTATGGTCTCCAGTATATAAACTTGTGAATAAAGCCAGTGATCAGAAGATTAATACCTGAACGTTGGAAGTGGGAGACTAGGCTCCATCCAGATCCACTTATGCTAGTGTTGTTCAATTCTATCATTTGTCTTGCACGAGTATTCAGAAATGTGTATATCAATAAACGTGATCGTGTGTCTTGTTACCGTGTGTTTATTCTGTGTTCTCTATTCCTCATACCTTGTTTTGTGCATGCAGCCTTCTATACCCAGTCAGTTAGAACTCACCTTACCCAAGTTAATCCTGTAGAAAAACAGGGCATAACAGATATATGCTAAACTCCCATGTTCGTGGCATCACGGCAAGAGAACCATGAGTGCTACGTAGCTCGTTCTGGTCTCATTTTGAAGCTTTTAGCGCCTAGTTTTTTGCTAAATATATATATTTTTTTCATGCAGATGCTTGATTTATCATGCAGGAGGGCCTGAATATGCCCAAATGAGCCCAAAACACTCCGCTAGACAAGGGTTAATACTAATATATTTTAACATTATATTAATCAGAAATATTTTGCCATATTTGGATTATATGTGTATGTTATTGCCTAGGGTCCGTATTTAAGAGAGAGAGAGAGAGAGAGAGAGAGAGAGAGAGAGAGAGAGAGAGAGAGAGAGAGAGAGAGAGAGAGAGAGAGAGAGAGAGAGAGAGAGAGAATGTGAGAGTGAGAGTGTGAGAGAGAGACAGAGTGAGAGTAGATGAGTGAGCATGGAACAGAGTGGGGGGGATGAACTAAGGAAGGATTGAGGGTAAAGTAAATGAAAAATGAAAGATAGAATAGAGACAGATATATTAATAGAGAGAGAGAGAGAGAGAGAGAGAGAGAGAGAGAGAGAGAGAGCACTATAGAACACAAAAGAGCCTCGTAGCAACAAAGGGTAAATTGATAAACAAAAGACCAATTAAGGTACGCAGGAAGGGAGCAAGCAAATTCAGAGTCCTTCTCGGACCCCCCCCCCCCCCCCGTATGGGAGAGTACAATTAGGAGTCAAAATGGCCACCTCGTAATGTGAAAATGCGCGGTACCCTGTATTATCAAGCTACCCTCTCACCAGCCACAATGACCCAAGCCCATCAGTGAAGTTAGTGAAGGGCCACCATCTTGCTCTACACAGGTGGCCATATTGTAAACCTAAACTTACTAAGAGGCACCCATATTGTAGACCTAAACTTACTAAGAGGCGGCCGTAGTGTATACCTAAACTTACTCAAAGGCACCCATATTGTAGACCTAAACTTACTCAGAGGCACCCATAGTGTAGACCTAAACTTACTAAGAGGCACCCATATTGTATACCTAAACTTACTCAGAGGCACCCATAGTGTATACCTAAACTTACTAAGAGGCACCCATAGTGTATACCTAAACTTACTCAGAGGCACCCATAGTGTATACCTAAACTTACTCAGAGGCACCCATATTGTATACCTAAACTTACTCAGAGGCACCCATAGTGTAGACCTAAACTTACTCAGAGGCACCCATATTGTATACCTAAACTTACTCAGAGGCACCCATAGTGTAGACCTAAACTTACTAAGAGGCACCCATATTGTAGACCTAAACTTACTAAGAGGCACCCATAGTGTAGACCTAAACTTACTAAGAGGCACCCATAGTGTAGACCTAAACTTACTAAGAGGCACCCATAGTGTAGACCTAAACTTACTAAGAGGCACCCATAGTGTAGACCTAAACTTACTAAGAGGCACCCATAGTGTAGACCTAAACTTACTAAGAGGCACCCATAGTGTAGACCTAAACTTACTCAGAGGCACCCATATTGTAGACCTAAACTTACTCAGAGGCACCCATAGTGTAGACCTAAACTTACTAAGAGGCACCCATAGTGTAGACCTAAACTTACTAAGAGGCACCCATAGTGACCTAAACTTACTAAGAGGCACCCATATTGTAGACCTAAACTTACTAAGAGGCACCCATATTGTAGACCTAAACTTACTAAGAGGCACCCATAGTGTAGACCTAAACTTACTCAGAGGCACCCATAGTGTAGACCTAAACTTACTCAGAGGCACCCATAGTGTAGACCTAAACTTACTCAGAGGCGCCCATAGTGTATACCTAAACTCAAAAAAATTATGATATCTTTAACTGTAGTCCATCAACTCACAGATAACGCTTAGATAATATTCGTAAAATACAAAACAACAGGCCGTAAATTATGACCTTCTAAAACCTAACTAATATTCCGGTTTCTTAAGGGGACAGTGGTTATTTTTGGGGGGTCTATATATTTATATATTCATTTATGTTTTAGTTTCCTCCCTAGACCTCTATCAAACTTTTTAAAAAAACATCCTTTAGATCCCCCTACTAGATTAATGTGTACATTTTTCGGTAGAAAAATGTCACGGGCGAAGGCTGCTTCTTCCGCAATTACAGGTTCACTATCGCTCGCCAGGGAAAAAAACGACACCTAAAGGACACGAAAGGTATAAATATTGACAAAGAAATGGGGCGAAAGGTCTTAAAATCGACAAACTAATGGGGCAAACGTCTTAAAATCTCAAACCTAATGGCCTAAACATATTCCCTTAACTGTATTAGGCCTTTAAATTAAGGCATTAAGAAATTAAAGACTTATTAGGAGGGGGGGGGGGGGTGTTAGTTGTCTCCCTAGGATTCCATCAAGCTAAACCAAACATTGGCCCCAATACTCTTAGCAGTGTGTAGAGTATTACGAGGAACGAAATTATTCAAGATTATCTCTGTTAATGTTTTAATATAGTTTTTCGAGAATAAAATCTATTGGGTGTCATCTCATGGATAGGGTTAAGGGGAGATTATTATTTATTTGTATATTTATTTATTGATTTATTATTTTGTTTAGGTTTCCCCCTAGATCTCCAACAAGCTTACAAAACCCACCTCCAAGAGCCCCTTCCAGATCAATTTGTGCCTTTTTCTACAGACAAATTACTTGGCCTTAAATTGTAGGGTCCCTATCGGTCGCCAGGGATAAAATCGACACCTAATTAGCACGAAAGGTCTTATAATCGTTAAACTAATGGGGCGAATATCTTAGAATATCAAATCATGTGAGGCTAAATATGAGGGAGAAGGGGGTCCAGAATCCCACCCCCACCCCCCTTAAATAGAAGGGGGTACAGAATCCCACCCCCACCCCCCTTCAATAGAAGGGGGTACAGAATACCACCCCCACCCCCCTTAAATAGAAGGGGGTCCAGAATCCCACCCCCACCCCCCTTAAATAGAAGGGAGTCCAGAATCCCACCCCCACCCCCCTTAAATAGAAGGGGGTCCAGAATCCCACCCCCCCCCCCCCAAATAAAAGGGGGGGCAGAAACCCACCCCCACCCTCCTTAAATAGAAGGGGGTCCAGAATCCCACCCCACCCCCCTTAAATAGAAGGGGGTCCAGAATCCCACCCCCACCCTCCTTAAATAGAAGGGGGTCCAGAATCCCACCCCCACCCCCCTTAAATAGAAGGGGGTCCAGAATCCCACCCCCACCCCCCTTAAATAGGTATATTGGTAGTAATTATGGGGGGATATGTCGCTTTTCTAGACCCCCTTTTCCCTCATGTTTAACCCCATTAGTTTTGAGATGTTAAGACGTTCAGCCCATTAGTTTGGCGATTTTAAAATCTTTCGCCCAATTTCGTTGTCAATTTTAAGACCTTTCCTGCCATATACGTGTCGATTTTTTCCTAGCGAGCGATAGCGAGCCTGCAATTTTAAGAGGAACCGGCCTTCAGCCGGGACATTTTTCTACCGAAAAATGTACAAATTTATCTTAAAGGGGGGTCTAGGGGGTGTTTTTCTAAGCTTGATGGAGGTCTAGCGTGAAAACTGTAAAAGAAATGAATAAATGAACAAATATACCAAAACAACAGCCACTAGCCCCTTGACCCATATGTCATAAGGATATAAAGTGTATCAAACAAACAAAGGTAAAGCCCAAGAAATATAAAGTGTATCAAACAAACAAAGGTAAAGTCCAAGCAATATAAAGTGTATCAAACAAACAAAGGTAAAGCCCAAGCAATATACCAACTGATTGTTTCCGTCACTTTACAATATAGAATGTTTACAGAGGATGAGGCTTGAGTTTACCCCTACGATATCCTCATGGTGTAGTGGACATCGTAGCTCAGACGTCAACCCCGATGTTTTAAGTTCGAATCCTGATTAAAACTACCGTATGTAACAAGGGCTTGGACTTTCAATATATCTATCTTTTTATTATATTATTTTTTGTTTTCTTCTATGTGCATGAAGGAGACAAAAGGCAAAGCTGTCTGTAACAAGTGTGATAAGAGAACCAAAATTATACTTCAGCTCAGTATCTGATGAACGCGGCGAAAGTAGATATTGCCATTTTCACAACCCACCTCTAATCTACCAAAACAAGAACAAGTTGATCACCCATAGGCCTCCATCATCGACGCACACACACACACATCACACACAAAAATAGACGTATAAAGTCTACGGATTCCCCATGTAACATTTCATTTGCTATTGCCAGACGAGATTTTCTTTGCGAAGTAATTAATCATACTATACCATTGACAATGGACACCGAGGTAAACAAAATGGCGGCAATTAAGGGTCGAGTTGTCCAAGGAGTGAGAGTGTGAGCCAATGGGGAAGCAGGACAAAGGCAGCCAATCAGAGCACGCCTTTACATGTTCGCCCGAGGACAACTGGACACTTTAATTTCCCGCCACCACCACCACCACCAGGTCAACACAGACAGACAGACACCCAACCGGTATATACGGTAAGCTTAACACTATTTGGTAAGAGAGAGGGGGGGGGGGGGGAGATTTTCGGACCTTACTATGCTTACACCTTAGTTTGGATATTTTAAAACGTTTCACCCCATTAGTTTGGCGATAATAAAACGCTTCACCCCATTCAGGTGTCTTTGTTTTTCTGGGCGAGAGACAGCGAGCCTATAATTTACAAAAACTCGGCCTTCGGCAGGGAAATATTCTATAAACAAAATAGACAAATTTTGCTTGAAGGGGGACTGGGTGGCCATTTATAAGTTTGAAGGAAATCTGACAAGGCGTTATTTTTATTTTAGTTTTTCTTAGCTTAGGGGACAAAGCTAAAATACATTGCTCGGATATGGCAATAGCATGCAAAATCCTCAAGAAAAATGTATAAAAATATCTTAATAAACCCCCCAGTAAGTCGGACCAAATAGTGTTAATGCTTTCAGTATTCGGTGGGGCGACCCTTAACCCTTTCAGCACGATGACGTCTTCTTACTACACGATTGTATGCAGTTTAAGAAGGACCTATGTTATTCAGAGGGTTATTTTATCAGTTTTGAAAGGCACTCTAGGAATCTAAGTATTAACCCTTTCAGTACCGGTAACGTCCTTTTCATTATATTCCGCCAATTATTAGACGATTTTATTCAGCTTAGGACGGGCGAGTAGCAATTAAGAGGGTACATACAATCTAAATTAACCCTTTTCACTATCACAAATGCTTCCTAAGCTGCATAAAATCGTTTAATTATAGCTGAGATAAAACAACATATATATCCTCGGCAGTGAAAGGGTTAAAATGTATCTCCATTGACTCTCTGACTTCCAAACTTCCTCCCCAAACCGTATACAATCGTCTACTTCCAAACTTCCTCCCCAAACCGTATACAACAATCGTATGCTTCCAAACTTCCTCCCCAAACCGTTTACAATCGTCTACTTCCAAACTTCCTCCCCAAACCGTATACAATCGTCTACTTCCAAACTTCCTCCCCAAACCGTATACAATCGTCTGCTTCCAAACTTCCTCCCCAAACCGTTTACAATCGTCTACTTCCAAACTTCCTCCCCAAACCGTATACAATCGTCTGCTTCCAAAATTCCTCCCCAAACCGTATACAATCGTCTGCTTCCAAACTTCCTCCCCAAACCGTATACAATCGTCTGCTTCCAAACTTCCTCCCCAAACCGTATAAAATCGTCTACTTCCAAACTTCCTCCCCAAACCGTATACAATCGTCTACTTCCAAACTTCCTCCCCAAACCGTATACAATCGTCTACTTCCAAACTTCCTCCCCAAACCGTATACAATCGTCTACTTCCAAACTTCCTCCCCAAACTGTATACAATCGTCTACTTCCAAACTTCCTCCCCAAACCGTATACAATCGTCTACTTCCAAACTTCCTCCCCAAACCGTATACAATCGTCCACTTCCAAACTTCCTCCCCAAACCGTATACAATCGTCTACTGATAGCCAGCATATAACTTACAATAGCGTTATCGTAATATACAATCGTCTACTGATAGCCAGCATATAACTTACAATAGCGTTATCGTAATATACAATCGTCTACTGATAGCCAGCATATAACTTACAATAGCGTTATCGTAATATACAATCGTCTACTGATAGCCAGCATATAACTTACAATAGCGTTATCGTAATATACAATCGTCTACTGATAGCCAGCATATAACTTACAATAGCGTTATCGTAATATACAATCGTCTACTGATAGCCAGCATATAACTTACAATAGCGTTATCGTAATATACAATCGTCTACTGATAGCCAGCATATAACTTACAATAGCGTTATCGTAATATACAATCGTCTACTGATAGCCAGCATATAACTTACAATAGCGTTATCGTAATATACAATCGTCTACTGATAGCCAGCATATAACTTACAATAGCGTTATCGTAATATACAATCGTCTACTGATAGCCAGCATATAACTTACAATAGCGTTATCGTAATATACAATCGTCTACTGATAGCCAGCATATAACTTACAATAGCGTTATCGTAATATATAATCGTCTACTGATAGCCAGCATATAACTTACAATAGCGTTATCGTAATATACTGAATGGGTTAAAAACTATTCCCTATTATACAACCCCTTCAGTACCATGAAGCTTTTATACCTTTGATTCTGGCTTATGGGGGGTGACCTGTTTTTCTGTCCTTTTCTATCTTTCTCTGACTTGTATTCATTTGGCCCCATTCAGCCTACTGTTTTAAGACGTTTATCCCCATCCAGGTGTCAATTTTTTACTGGTGAGCGGTAGCGAGCCAGAATATTTCTTATTTTTGTTTGACAGCAGGCTAAATTTGTACATTTTTGATAGAAAAATGTCTCCGGCGAAGCCGGATTTCTTCATATAATGCTGGCTCGTTATCGCTCGCCAGGAAGAAATGGACACCTAGATGGGGATAAACGTCTTAAAATAGTTGGCTGAATGGGGCCGAATGGATACAAACCAGAGAAAGAGAAAAGGACAGAAATAACAAAAAGCAGGTCACCCCCCTTAAATTAGATGACTTTATGCAGTTTAACATGTGTAACTAAGAGGGTTTATTGAGCTCGTACAGTATTTACCAATCAGAGTCGTATAGGTAGATTACAAATTAAAGAAATTCGTCTAATGGTAATCTGAGTATGATGAAAATTACGTAATGGTGGTGAAGGGGTTAAGAACATAAGGTGTTACCAACATAATAACATAAACTCTACGGTCACAAACATACATTACCAACACCTTTGTTACCAGTCTTTATTACCGTTATTTAAGAGCTATAATAACCCTTTGAAGAATAGGACGCATTTTGAGAGATTATTCTGGCTATCATTAGACGATCTTATATAGCTTAGGAGGGATCTATGGGGATTAAAAGAGTAAATACTAACTCAACCCTCTGACTTCCATAGGCCTCGTTAAGTAGATGTCAGTTCTTATATCAGTTATATATACCTGTATATATATATACCGCTATATATATATATATATATATATATTGCACCAGGTTGATGTTAAGAGAGAGAGAGACTATAGCCATACCCCACATACATGCATGCATACTTTCATATACACACATACAAACACACACACACACTCACATAGTCACAGACATACACTGAAACCTTGAATTTGTTATTCAAGGTTTCAGTGTATGCTAGATACCGTGTGTGTATGGGGGGGGGGGGGGGTTTGCAGTATAGTCTCTCTCTCTCTCTCTCTCTTGACATCAACCTGGCGTCTGTCCAGCTCTCAACACACTCCACCTCTCTCTCTCTCTCTGGTGATGAATTCAGTAACAGCGACCATCGTACGATAACTTTCACTTTAAACTTTACTAGTAACAAATCAAATAGCAGCATTGAGAAAGTCCTTAATTTCAAGAAAGCAAATTTTCATAAACTTAAATCAAAGCTTAAAGAAACTGACTGGAGCTTTCTGACTAACAATAACGACATAAATACATCTTGGGAGTGTTTCACAACCACTTACCTTAAGGCAGTGCAAGACTGCATACCATCGAAAATACGGCGTCCAGGCCATAATGATAAGCCCAAATGGTGGAATAAAGATATTTCAGACTGTCTGGTTGCTAAAAAATTTGCTAATGATAGATTAAAATCCTCACAAAATGACGAAGAACGGGTGAAATTTGTAGAGCTACGACGCAAAGCCAAAAAATTAATTAAGCAAAGTAAAAAGACCCTGGAGTTACATGTTGCGAATCAAAGTAAAACAAACCCGAAATAATTCTATAGTTATATCAGAAAGAAAAAAGTAGTTACTTCAACTGTTGGACCGTTAGTCGATGAAAATGGAGAATACACCAAAGACGAAGTACAAATGAGTAATGCCCTCAATACCTTCTTTGCATCAGTTTTTACAACCGAAGACCTCAGTGATATCCCTACACCATCGCCGATTCAGATTGATAATTCAGATGTTCTAAGCAATATCACCGTTACAGAGAGAGAAGTATTGAATTGTTTAGATAAACTCAAGGTAAATAAAACGCCTGGACCTGATACAATCTCACCTAGAGTTCTAAAGGAAGCTAAGGCTGAGCTCTCCAAACCACTGACATTGCTATTCAATGAATCCTTGCAGTCTGGGACTATGCCTGATCAGTGGAAGCTAGCCAACGTAACACCGATATTCAAAAAAGGCAGCAAATCCCTACCCAGTAACTATCGTCCAATTAGCTTAACCTCAATTGTATGTAAAATGCTAGAAACGGTCATAAGAGACAGACTCGTAAATCACTTAGAGGCAAATAACTTACTTAAAGATACTCAACACGGCTTTCGTAAAAAACGTTCCTGTTTAACAAACCTCTTAGACTTCTTCCACGATATCCTCAACCTCTACGATGAGAGTAAAGCTGTAGATATTATATACCTTGATTTTCAAAAGGCCTTTGACAAAGTTCCCCACAAATGTTTACTGCTAAAACTAAAAGCGCATGGAATACAAGACGGTGTGTTGAAATGGATAGAAAATTGGCTCAGCGACAGAAAGCAAAGAGTAGTCATAAACGGTAAGGCATCTAAATGGACCAATGTAAGTAGCGGGGTACCCCAGGGATCGGTACTAGGACCAATTCTCTTTCTAATTTACATCAACGACATAGATGAGGGTCTCACCTGTACAATCTCAAAATTTGCTGACGATACAAAAATTGCAAATAGCGTACTCTCAAAAGAACAAGTTGACGATATGCAACACAATCTAGATAAATTGTCATGTTGGGCCCAAATTTGGCAAATGAGTTTCAATGCGGATAAATGTAAAGTACTACATATCTACATATCAGATACCTAAATGAGAAAGCAAACTATTCCATGAATGGCACTCAGCTTAAGAATGTAAACAAAGAAACCGATCTGGGAGTAACAATATCGAGTAACCTAAAACCGAGTCAACAATGTTCAGAAGTTGTTAAGAAGGCAAACAAAATAATTGGCTTTATAGGCAGGTCATTTGAGCATAAATCCAAAGAAGTTATCCTAACCCTTTACAATTCCTTAGTCCGCCCTCTTCTGGAATACTGCGTTCAATCCTGGTGCCCTTATTACCAAAAAGATATAAACAAGCTAGAACGAGTTCAACGTAGTTACCAAAATGATACCTAGCCTAAAGAACAAACCATACGAAGAGCGTCTTAGATAATTAAATCTATTTCCTTTAACCCAGCGCAGATTAAGAGGTGACTTAATTCAAGTATTCAAAATCATAAAAGGCATCGACAATATGAACTGTAGTAAGTACTTCACTATCGACCAATCTAATTACACGCGGGGAAACGGTTGCAAAATTATTGGTAAATCTTTTAACTCACACGAATCTAAGAATTTCTTCTTCAATCGAGTTGTCAACTTGTGGAATGGGCTTCCCCGTGACGTTATAGACTGCAACACCGTTGATTCATTTAAACTCCGCTAGACAAATATCTCGCATCAAACCCGCGACTGACTGCATTTGTAAATGAATAACTTTATTTTATCCCCCCCTCAGTTACTAACCCATCTGTCCCCTACTAACTTCCTAATCCTGCCACGGATATTAGTTCTAGGGCAGTAGCTCCCTTTCCAATGTTCCCTTACCCCCTCTAAACCACTGTTTGGACACTTGATCCTCAGTGTTTTGGAGGACAAGCAGCCTAGAAGGGTCACTAGACCTGTTGTTGTTTGATTTCCTTTGTACTCCTTTGTACTCTCTCTCTCTCTCTCTCTCTCTCTCTCTCTCTCTCTCTCTCTCTCTCTCTCTCTCTCTCCAACAATACGTATAATTCACACCTCTTCTAAGCTGCATACAATCTTCTATTGTATCAGACTCTGCCAAACCGCAGCAATGTTATTTGAAGCCTCGAATGAATATGATAAGGAATACAAGAAACCTAACATGATATACCACTGTTTTGGCCATGTTATCACTTTCAAAGACAATATGATGAGGAACACAAGAGAACTAACATGAAATAGCATTATTTGGACCATTTTATGACTTCCAAAGACAATATAAGAGGGAATACAAGAACACTAACACACAAATAGCACTGTTTTGGCCATTTCATCACTTTCAAAGACAATATAAGAGGGAATACAAGAACACTAACACACAAATACCACTGTTTTGGCCATTTCATCACTTTCAAAGACAATATAAGAGGGAATACAAGAACACTAACACACAAATACCACTGTTTTGGCCATTTCATCACTTTCAAAGACAATATAAGAGGGAATACAAGAACACTAACACACAAATAGCACTGTTTTGGCCATTTCATCACTTTCAAAGACAATATAAGAGGGAATACAAGAACACTAACACACAAATAGCACTGTTTTGGCCATTTCATCACTTTCAAAGACAATATAAGAGGGAATACAAGAACACTAACACACAAATACCACTGTTTTGGCCATTTCATCACTTACAAAGACAATAAAAGAGGGAATACAAGAACACTAACACACAAATACCACTGTTTTGGCCATTTCATCACTTTCAAAGACAATATAAGAGGGAATACAAGAACACTAACACACAAATACCACTGTTTTGGCCATTTCATCACTTTCAAAGACAATGTAAGAGGGAATACAAGAACACTAACACACAAATAGCACTGTTTTGGCCATTTCATCACTTTCAAAGACAATATAAGAGGGAATACAAGAACACTAACACACAAATACCACTGTTTTGGCCATTTCATCACTTTCAAAGACAATAAAAGAGGGAATACAAGAACACTAACACACAAATACCACTGTTTTGGCCATTTCATCACTTTCAAAGACAATATAAGAGGGAATACAAGAACACTAACACACAAATACCACTGTTTTGGCCATTTCATCACTTTCAAAGACAATATAAGAGGGAATACAAGAACACTAACACACAAATACCACTGTTTTGGCCATTTCATCTCGCCCAACATAATTTGAACTATGAGCCACAATTAAATAGTTTACCGTACATGTTTGCCTAGACAATAATAAAACTAAAAATAAAGGACTCGATTTTCGTTTTACACTCTGGAAAACAAAATATCCCCTTAAGGGGAGATGGGTAATTTTTATGGTCCTCCTTCTTCCTCATGTTTAACCCCATTAGTTTTCAGATTTTAAGATGTTCGCCCCATTAGTTTGTAGATTTTAAGACCTTTCACCCCTTTTTTTGTCAATATTAAGATTGTTCGTGTCATTTAGATGTCGATTTTTCCCTGGCAAGCGTTAGCGAGCCTATATAATGTACAAATATATCTTGAAGGGGAATATATATTTTTTTTTTTTAAACTTGGGAGGTCTAGGGAGGAAACTAGAATAATAATAATAAATGAATGATATGCAAAAATCGACCGGAAAGTGATTCATCCCCCCGATGAATCACTTTCCGGTCGATATTTGCATATATTTATAATTGATGTAATATTATTCTATTTCCTCCCTAGACCTCCCAACTTTAAAAAACAACCTCAGTATCCCCCTTCAAGATATATTTGTACATTATATAGAATACCGTCATCGTATACACTGAAAGGGTTAAATGTGATTCCTACTACATACATCATCAGACCCGCACCCCCAACACAAATAAATAAATAAATACATAAACACAAACTAATAATAATAATAATAATAATAATAATAATAATAATACATAATTAAAATAATACGGTAAATAAAAAACCTATAGTCACTGTTGCCCATGACCCAATATTCGAAAAATACCATCCCAGCTGAGACCCCCTGCTACGACCCTTAACACATGCACATAGGCTACACACACACATACACACACACATATACAGTACAGACAGACATACAGACATACACACACACACACACACATTCGTAGTTTTAAGGCAAAGTTAGATAATTGTAACTCAGGAAGCGGGACAATACGAGCCTAAAAAGCTCAACTCCTGTATACTACAAATAGGTAAATACACACACATACATACACATACACACAGCCCATAGCCTAGTAGGTAGAGCTCTCGTCTCACACACGAGGGGTCGGGGTTCAATCCCCGGCCGGGCGGAGACAAATTGGGCTTGTCTCCTTTCATGTGTTAGCCTCAGTTCACCTAGCTGTAAATAGGTACCTGGAATAAGTGGACGAAGTTGTGACGTCCCATCTGGGGTTGGCAAAAATGGTACAAGGCGAGATGGGTATCATATGGTTCACCTAAGCTGATGGCTACCTAAGCCTTCGGGCGAGACGGTACCGTCTATAGTGAGAATGGTACCATACAGATCCACCCTAAACCTTCGTTTCCGATGTCGCCAATTGGCTAAAAATACAGACTACACACACATCCACAGCCATTCCAACGATACATATAACACCTACACATATAGGAGGCGGGAAATAACGAGCATGCTCACTCCCGCAATACAACTAGAGTAAGTACAACTAGAGTAAGTACACACACACACACGCACATACACACACACAAACACATACACACACACACCCACACAGGGGTCAAACATGGTATACCAGTAAAATATCAACCCTGGGGATGAGGAAGCCAGTTGACATGTAAACCCCCCAGAGAACTCGAGAAAACTCTCTCGCTCTCTCTCTCTCTCTCCCCCCCTGGAAACAGTGGATTATCGGGGGCGGGAGGAAGCTTTGGTTGAAATTAGGGTAGGGAGGAACCCATTTTGGGATGTAGGGTATTACCAGAAGTGGGCTGAACCTTTTTCCATTTGATGTTGGGGTATTTTCAAGAATATAATAAGCCGTAGGAACCAGCCCCGGCTTGGCTTTCGTCTGTGATTCTAAGATTTATAATTAATGTTTTTTGTGTATAATATGTAATATATGTAAAATTTGAGTAGGTAAAGGAATGTATAATCACCGTTGCCCTTTTGAGACAATGTATATGTAATTTTATGTATTTGTACTATCTCAATAAAGAATCAAATCAAATCAAATCTCTCTCGCTCTCTCCTATGAGTATGAAGAAGACAAAAGGCATTGCAGTCTGTAACAAGTCCCCCACCCCCCCTCCTCCAAGAATAAAGAGCCACAGGGAGCCAACTTGCTAACAATACCAATACACCTTACGACTTCATAGTAAGGGGTACTTCACACAGTCAGGAATGCGAGCTAGAATCACTAGGAGTAATGATTCCTGGTGATTCCTGGGAATACACCGCGAATGTCTGCAATTCCCCGTGGACTCACAACACCGTAGGAACCAGTGGGAGTGTACCTGCGAATCACTGGGAGTCACTGGGAATCACCAGGAATCCCCTGGATAAAACCAGAAATGAAGTGTGAGTTATTGAAAATTTGAAAATTTCGGATTGCTGTAATATACGAGTCAATAGGAGTAATATAGGAATCACTGGGAATTAGATAGGAGTCACTGGGAGTCACCGAGCATCACTGGGATTTGTTAGGAATGAGATGTGAGTATGCCAGGCATGGCCCCCATTGTGTGTTTGACCCTATAATTGAAATTAATTTGTCCTCAAGTATGTCTCTTGTAGGCTATAACTACAGTCCTCTAATATCATCATTTAGTATTATGACTGTATTTATACATCATTACAGACATTAATATAATACGATAAGTCTCTATTATTATGTACCGTAAGGTCATGAAATCAATGCTTACTATACTCTACGAAACAAACATATATAAACTAATGTCTAAATAGTGGATAGTTTATCCTTCCCACCTTCTTCTTTTCATTCATTACCGAGTTCTGTAATATTTCATACGATTACCTAATATAGGTAACACTTATAGGTTGTGTTAGTTTGCTTAGGTTAGGTCAGGGAAGTTGCAGAACTTCTAGATTATTAACCGGCGACTACAACGGCCCCTAAACAACCAAGCCATGATTACGCCGGCTCAAAGTTTACCCCGGCGACTACAACGCCCCTCGAAGTAGTAATCCAAACTCCACTGTCCACCACCAAACGAACTTGATATTTCAAAACACATACAAACATGTATCCACCATTCTCGTTATGTTAGGTAAGGGGAGTTGCAGAACTTGTAGACTACAAGACAGTAGGGTATTGTAACATTGACCATACATTGTTCACATTATTAATTACCTCAACTACCGTAATTTCCTTCTCTACACACAATCACTGGGTGAATACGTCTTGTGGGAAATTGTACTTACACAGGTTAATACTAGGCCTATTTATAATGTTTGACCAAGAAAAGTTAACTACCCGTATACTGTATATTATACTTTCACGTGAGAAGTATTACAGGTTTATATGAATAATATATTTATTAAAGGGTACTTCACACAGTCAGGAATGCGAGCTAGAATCACTAGGAGTAGCTGAAAATTCGGATTCCTGGGCCTATTCGCGGTGAAAAATCGATGACTCCTAGTGACTCTAGCGATATCCTAGTGATTCCTGTTAGACTCCCAGTGACTCCAAACCACTCGCGGGCGATTGGCCCTGTCCGACAAAATGTTCACCGTGTTTAAAGTTCTCGCCACGAATCGGACCATTCCCAGTGACTCCCAGTTGATTCCCAGTGATCCCCAGTGATTCCCCAGTGACTCCCAGTGAGTCCTGGTGATTCTCGGTGATTCCTATCTGATTCGCGGACAGGTTTCGATTTCAGGTTCAGTTCTCACCAGAATCACCAGGACTCACTGGGAGTCATTTGGGAATAACTGGGAATGGTCCGATTCGCGACGAGAACCTTAAACACGGTGAACATTTTGTCGGACAGGACAGGGCCAATCGGCCGGGACTGGTTTTGAGTCAACAGGAATCACTAGGATATCGCTAGAGTCACTAGGAGTCATCGATTTTCACCGCGAATAGGCCCAGAAATCCGAATTTTCAGCTACTCCTAGTGATTCTAGCTCGCATTCCTGACTGTGTAAAGTACCCCTAAGAGTTAGTTTTGACTGCTCTACTTGAATTCACTAGCGCTGGGAACAGTTTATCGTAGGTCATTTAAAGGTGGGGGCGCATGGGTTGAGATAAACATGGAATGATAATCGCCAAGCTGTACATAATCATCCTGCAAAATGCAATGGCACTGAAATAATTATTAACAATGGTATAAGGGATTCTGTGGATAGTCTATACCGGGCCTGTGACGTCACAAGAGTGTAAGTCCACCATCCAGTCCAGGATGAGGATACAGGTGTGACGTCACTATGACGTCACAGGCCCGGTATAGACGATCCGCAAACTCCTTTATACCATTGTTAATAATTATTTCAGTGACATTGCATTTTACAGGATAATTATATGCAGGTTGGTGATTATTTTTCCATGTTTACCTCAACCCATGCGCCCCCACCTTTAACCCTTATTTAGCGGGCTAGGTGGTCTGTTTGACCGTAGCGCCCAGCGTTTTTTTTATTACCCTAAATAGGGTTGTTTCCGTGCTCATTTTCATGCCTAAATAAGACCCAGAGCGTAAAACAAGTATATATCCCTGAAAGGGCGTAAGCAGAGCTTTCCAATGACACCCGAACCATCTTTGTACGACCACTGGTTCTCTTGCAACGATCGTGCAACACGAGTGCAAAAAAACTAAAATAAGGCAATTTCCTTACATAATTCCCTGTGTAGCGAGTGAGAAAGGGGGAAGAAGGGTGGGATACAGTTCAGTAGGTCCACCGCGGTGGTGGGGACCGGTCATATGGTTACTACGCTCGTCCCACCGCTCAGCTCTCTCTCTCAGCAACATTACGTGCTGAAAATGGTGCTCGACAGATGTCGTGCACCGCCACATAGTCCAAATTTATTTCACTCGACATATGTCGCGCGCCGCCAATAAGGGGTTAAGGAGGGGATGGGCGTATTTATTTGCTCATTTATGTTTCTTAATATTATCTTGTTCGTTTCCTCCCTAGACCTGTGGCCGTTTCGGTGTGTGGCTGTTTGGGTGTGTTGCCGTTTAGGAGTGTGGCTGCTTAGGTGCGTGGCTGTTTGGGAGTGTGAGCGTTTAGCACAGTGTCTGTTCAGAATTGGGACCGTTTAGGAGTGTGGCCGTTTAGGAGTGCGGCCGCTAAGGAGGGTCGCCGTTATGACTTCATACGCACATCTCAAATTAAATAATACCGCTACCGGGTACAATAAATACGCCAAAAATAAATAAATCTCTAACAATCTCCAGAGGCAAAAATCAGACCCCCCCCCAAAAAAAAATATATATATATACAGCATATAATAATAATAATAATAATAATAATAATAAAAAAAAAATCATAATTAATACAAAAAAAATAAGAAAAAAAAAAATATATATATATAACATAAAACCCTTGCCTTGAGCTCTCTGTGTGTGCCAATGTTTATAACGGCTGGGTGTAGTTTTCTATAGTGTAATTCCCCCGGGTAGGAAGTATTAAGGGGAGATGGGTCGTTTGGCTGGTCCCCCTTCTTCCTATTGTTGAGCCCCATTAGTTTTTAGATTTTAAGACGTTCGCCCCATTAGTTTGGCGATTATAAGACCTTTCGCCTCATTTCTGTCAATATTAAGACTTTTTGTGTCACTTAGGTGTCGATTTTTTCTTGGCAAGCGATAGCGAGCCTGTCAACCGGCCTTCGGCCTGTACATTTTGATATCGAATAATGTAAACAAATTGTCTAGAAGGAGGTTATTGGGGGTGTTTTTTTAAGCTTGATAGAGGTTTAGGGAGGAAACTAAAATAATGATAACAATATAATATATCAATGAACAAATAATACGGCCATCCCCCCTTAAGGTGGTGTTACACGGGTGATGGATGCCAGTATCCGATAACTTGTAGCAGAGTCTGGTTTATGTTAGCAGTGTATTATCTAGTGTTTAGTACAGTACAGTACAGAGAGAGAGAGAGAGAGAGAGAGAGAGAGAGTGTGTGTGTGTGTGTGTACTTACTCTAGTTGTACTTACTCTAGTTGTATTGCGGGAGTGAGCATGCTCGTTATTTCCCGCCTCCTATATGTGTAGGTGTTATATGTATCGTTGGAATGGCTGTGGATGTGTGTGTAGTCTGTAGTTTTAGCCAATTGGCGACATCGGAAACGAAGGCTTAGGGTGGATCTGTATGGTACCATTCTCACTATAGACGGTACCGTCTCGCCCGAAGGCTTAGGTAGCCATCAGCTTAGGTGAACCATATGATACCCATCTCGCCTTGTACCATTTTTGCCAACCCCAGATGGGACGTCACAACGTCGTCCACTTATTCCAGGTACCTATTTACAGCTAGGTGAACTGAGGCTAACACATGAAAGGAGACAAGCCCAATTTGTCTCCGCCCGGCCGGGGATTGAACCCCCGACCCCTCGTGTGTGAGACGAGAGCTCTACCTACTAGGCTACGGGCTGTGTGTGTGTGTGTGTGTGTGTGTGTGTGTGTGTGTGTGTGTGTGTGAGAGAGAGAGTGTGAGTGAAAGAGAGAGAGAGAGTGTGTGAGCGAGAGTGAAAGAGAGAGAGAGAGAGTGAGTGAGTGAGAGAGAGAGAGAGTGAGAGTAAGAGAGAGAGAGAGATGATCGGACGGGTCACCAATGTAATCCAGGCCCCTGATAGCCTATCCCTAGTTCAATTTTATCCTCTCTCTCTCTCTCTCTCTCATCCTCTCTCTCTCTCTCTCTCTCTCTCTCTCTCTCTCTCTCTCACACACACACACACGCACATTATATATATGCAAATAACACACACACACACCTCATTCTAATTTACGACATAGATGCCAACACAAGACACAGTACAGTGTCTTCTTTTGCTGATGACACAAAACTAAGCAAGATAGTAAACACACAAGAGGACACGGGTCAGCTGCAAGAAGATATAAATGTAGTGTTCCAGTGGACCAGGGAAAACAACTAGCAATTCAATGAAGAAAAATTCCAATTAATACGATACAGAGATAATAATGTCGTTAATAAAGAGAATACGAACTACGTAACAGAATCTAACCACATAATAGAAAGGAAAGACAGTGTGAAAGACCTTGGGGTGTTAATGTCTGAAAATATGGGTTTCAAAGAACATAACCAGGTCAAAGTTGCGGCTGCGAAACGTCTAACGGGTTGGATTCTGCGTACATTTAAAACACGTGGTGAATTACCTATGATAACGCTCTTCAAATCTCTAGTGCTACCGCGGCTTGAATAGCCTACTGTAGCGTATTAACATCTCCATACAAAGCATGTGAAATAAATGACTTAGAGAGTGTACAAAGGAATTTCACTTCGCATATACAGTAAGTTCGGTAAAACAGCTACACTCGTTGGAGCGTAGAAGAGAAAGTTACCTAATAATATACACGTGGAAAATCGCAGAGGGTTTAATACCAAACCTACATACCTCGATAGTCATGAAATTCAGTGATAGGAGAGGCTGGGAATGCAATATCCCCCGGATGAATAAAAGGGGTGCTATGGGCTCTCTGCGAGAGGACTGGTTATCACACAGAGGCCCACGTCTCTTCAACAAACTCCCGCGGCGAGTAAGAGACATGAGGAGCGTCTTGTTAGACAACTTCAAGAGTAGAGAGCCCTCGATGTCGAACTGTAAAAAGTGCCAGACGAGCCCATCTTCGCAGGGGAGCGTGCTGCCCCCTTCGAACAGTCTGCTGCACCAAATCACCACCCAGAACGAGGGGCGGCGCGCTCCTCAGTGCCACTAGCAGTGGCGAATTCAACTAAGGTAGACTAAAGTAAGTATATTTACACACACTCACACGCACACACACCCGCACTCGCGCACACACACACATACTTCCTCTCTTTCACCTTTCCTTTAACGTTTACTATCACATTTCCTCAATCTCTTCCTGCTTCCTGGTTCCGTATTCTCTCTCTCTCTCTCTCTCTCTCTCTCTCTCTCTCTCTCTCTCTCTCTCTCTCTCTCTCCTGGCTCAGTATTATTATTGTCTTCGTTCAGCTCATTGTTTATATAATCATAAGTGTGACTTCAGCTCTTTAAGGGGGGTCACCGGCTTTTCTTTTTATCTTTCTCTCCTTTTCTCTCTTTCCCTGGCTTGTATCCATTCGGCCCCATTCAGCCTACTGTCTTAAGACGTTTATCCCCATTCAGGTGTTGATTTCTTCCTGGCGAGCGATAGCGAGCCAGCATTGTATGGAGAAATCCGGCTTCGCCGGATGATCTTTTGCACTGGTATCGGAAACTAGACTGATGATGGATTGTTTTAGGTTAGAGTTATTATAATAGTCACACACACTCATACATACACACACTATATCTCTCTCTCTCTCTCTCTCTCTCTCACACACACACACACACACACACACAAACAGTCACACATATACACCCACTCACTTACGCACACACACACACTTTCTCTCTCTCTCACACACACATAACACAGAAATACAGTCACACAATTATACACCCACTCACACACAGCCACTCCCTTACACACACACTCTCTCTCTCTCTCTCACACACACACACACGCACATAAATACAGTCACACATAATAATTATACACTCACTCACGCACAGCCACTCACCTACGCACACACACACACAATCTCTCTCTCTCTCTCTCTCACACACACACACACACACACACACACACGCACATAAATACAGTCACACATATACACCCACCCACACACAGCCACTCTCTCTCTCTCTCTCTCCACATTATACTGTAATGTCTATTCTAATTGGCTATTCCATAGAGCTATTGTGAGAGAGAGAGTGTGAGTGTGTGTGTGTGTGTGCGTAAATGAGTGGCTGTATGTGAGTGGGTGTATATGTGTGAATGTGTTTCTGTGCGTGTGTGTGTGTGTGCGTGTGCGTAAATGAGTGGCTGTGTGTGAGTGGGTGTATATGTGTGACTGTGTTTCTGTGAGTGTGTGTGTGTGTGTGTGAGAGATAGAGAGTGTGTGTGTGTGTGTGTGCGTAAGTGAGTGGCTGTGTGTGAGTGGGTGTATATGTGTGACTGTATTTCTGTGCGTGTGTGTGTGTGTGTGTAAGTGAGTGGCTGTGTGTGAGTGGGTGTATATGTGTGACTGTATTTTTGTGTGTGTGTGTGTGAGCGAGAGAGAGAGAGAGAGAGAGAGAGAGAGAGTGTGTGTGTGTGTGTGAGAGTGAGAGAGAGTTAAAGTTAGTTACAGGGATTAACAATCAATAATTATTAGACCTTGCAGTTCATTCCAGGGAGATGTCGAATTGGAAAGAGAGATTGCGTAGTGCACTACACTCCTTGAAGAGTGTGCAGAATACTATCTACTCTCTTCTTGAACTGATCCACTGAAAAACTGTTCACAACTTCTGAAGTAAGTTTGTTCCAGGTAGAACATTTCTTATAAATGTGAAAAAGTTACCACAAATACTAGTGTTGAACCGCCTTAAGTCATTCCAGTCATGGTTGTGTTGTATTGAAAATAAGGCTAAATATTTAGGTATATTCTATATTGTCAAACCCATAAAGTATTTAAAAAAACTCAACGAGTTGACCTCGTAGTCTGTGACCTCTATATTGATACCTAATGTACTCACTTTTTATATTAGCCTATAATGAGGCAGTTTGTCAAAAAGCATTTTTAATATATACGTAAAGGATGTCTATGGTTCTACTTTTGTCATACTCACTCGGCATTTCATGGACAAATTCAAGCAAATTGGTAAGACATGATCGGTGTCACCCGAATCCATGTTGGGAATCTGTAAGTTGAGGATTTCCAGGTAGTCAACTATCTTGTTTACTAGTATCCCTTCTAAACGTTTTACAATAATAGAGGTCAAGCCAATTGAACGATAATTTTTGGGATACTCATGATTCCCTTTCTTAAAGTTTGGGGTCACATTGACTAGTTTCCAGTCTTCAGGAACCTCTCCAGTTTCTAGTGAGTTACTGAAGATTTCTGCCAAGAAAGATGCGATTTCATTTTGCACTTCTCGTACAACTCGGGGAGGAGTAATCTGAGCCAGATAATTGAACCTATTTAACTTACCTATTGTTTTTACCCTCATGCACTAATCCTGAACTTGGCATGTTACTGGTATTTTCCCTTGTAAATAGTGAGATAAAAATAGTTGTTTACGGATTTAGCTATATCAGTGTCAGAGGTTTGTAGTTGGCCTGTTGTTTTCATTTAGAGGTCCAATGCTACTTTTGAATGGCTTCCTGTTGTTCACATAGCTGAAGAACTCTTAATGATTCTCTTTGCAAAGGGCTGCAACCCTGAGTTCTTAATTTCGATGTGCTTCCTTTATAAGAGATATCACTCGCCTACACATATTTTTGAAGGAATCTAGATCTCTTAAATCCTGACTTCTTTTGATCTTTCTGTATACAACCTTTCTATTTCCAACTGCTGAAGCTATGTCACTTGTGAACTATTTTGATTGGGTTGAACCTGATTTGGTAAGCTTAGTGGAAACGAATGGACATTAAAGATAACTATACAAAAGAAGGACAATGAAAGAGTAGCCTATATGAAGAAACAAAACGGGAAAATAGAATAACTAAAACGTAATATGAAACAAGATAAATGGACAAAAGAAGGAAAATATAAAAGTATATGAAATTGACAAACGGGAAAATAGAGTAACCAAAACGGAATATGAAACGATAGAGAAACGCAGAGAAGGTAGACGTAGGAGACAAAAAAGGTGAACACAAGAACTTTTAAAGGTTAATAGAAGGAAAGAGGAAATGGGGAGTAACAGAGGGGAGATAGGAGGAGGATATGAGAGAGAGAGAGAGAGAGAGAGAGTGAGTGTGTACGTGTGTGTGAGAGAGAGAGAGAGAACATTTTTATATCGTTGATCTAAGGTTCTCAAGAGGATATCCGTTGGTGTTGCCTCTAAATAAACAATATACCTGTATAATACCAAGTAATACTGTTCATAACACTAATAAACCCCAAATGAAAAATGAAAAATAACACACATACATACATACTGTACATACAGTACATACACACATACATACGGTACAGTACATATTATATAGAAACACACATACATACATACATACATACGGTACAGTGCATATATACAAACATACATACATACAGTACATAATATACAAACATACATATATACATACATACAGTACATATATACAAACATACATATATACATACATACAGTACATATATACAAACATACATATATACATACATACAGTACATATTATACACAACTATCAGAATACGTGCACTGTTAACATTGTGTATGCATACTAGACCTTGTACCGTCGCAGCCATTAACCCTCTCAGTACCGGTGCTCTTAATTCTGGCTTACTATTAATTACTACTTACTACTTAATTCTGGCTTACTATTAATTACTACTTACTACTTAATTCTGGCTTACTATTAATTACTACTTACTACTTAATTCTGGCTACTATTAATTACTACTTACTACTTAATTCTGGCTTACTATTAATTACTACTTACTACTTAATTCTGGCTTACTATTAATTACTACTTACTACATAATTCTGGCTACTATTAATTACTACTTACTACTTAATTCTGGCTACTATTAATTACTACTTACTACTTAATTCTGGCTTACTATTAATTACTACTTACTACTTAATTCTGGCTACTATTAATTACTACTTAATACTTAATTCTGGCTACTATTAATTACTACTTACTACTTAATTCTGGCTTACTATTAATTACTACTTACTACTTAATTCTGGCTTACTATTAATTACTACTTACTACTTAATTCTGGCTACTATTAATTACTACTTACTACTTAATTCTGGCTACTATTAATTACTACTTAATTCTGGCTTACTATTAATTACTACTTACTACTTAATTCTGGCTACTATTAATTACTACTTAATTCTGGCTTACTATTAATTACTACTTACTACTTAATTCTGGCTACTATTAATTACTACTTACTACTTAATTCTGGCTACTATTAATTACTACTTACTACTTAATTCTGGCTACTATTAATTACTACTTACTACTTAATTCTGGCTACTATTAATTACTACTTACTACTTAATTCTGGCTTACTATTAATTACTACTTACTACTTAATTCTGGCTACTATTAATTACTACTTACTACTTAATTCTGGCTTACTATTAATTACTACTTACTACTTAATTCTGGCTTACTATTAATTACTACTTACTACTTAATTCTGGCTTACTATTAATTACTACTTACTACTTATTCTGGCTACTATTAATTACTACTTACTACTTAATTCTGGCTACTATTAATTACTACTTACTACTTAATTCTGGCTACTATTAATTACTACTTACTACTTAATTCTGGCTTACTATTAATTACTACTTACTACTTAATTCTGGCTACTATTAATTACTACTTACTACTTAATTCTGGCTTACTATTAATTACTACTTACTACTTAATTCTGGCTACTATTAATTACTACTTACTACTTAATTCTGGCTTACTATTAATTACTACTTACTACTTAATTCTGGCTACTATTAATTACTACTTACTACTTAATTCTGGCTACTATTAATTACTACTTACTACTTAATTCTGGCTTACTATTAATTACTACTTACTACTTAATTCTGGCTACTATTAATTACTACTTACTACTTAATTCTGGCTTACTATTAATTACTACTAACTACTTAATTCTGGCTTACTATTAATTACTACTTACTACTTAATTCTGGCTACAATTAATTACTACTTACTACTTAATTCTGGCTACTATTAATTACTACTTACTACTTAATTCTGGCTTACTATTAATTACTACTTACTACTTAATTCTGGCTTACTATTAATTACTACTTACTACTTAATTCTGGCTTACTATTAATTACTACTTACTTCTTAATTCTGGCTTACTATTAATTACTACTTACTTCTTAATTCTGGCTTACTATTAATTACTACTTACTTCTTAATTCTGGCTACTATTAGACGTTTTTATTCAGTTTCAAAAGGGCCTCCAGCAATCAACAGGCTTCGAACCATCTCACTTCACCCTTTTCATTACCACAGATCCTTCTTAAACTGCACATAATCGTCTAAATACAGCCAGATTATTCGTAGAAACACGTCGCTGGTACAGAAGGGGTTAAATCTGATGCACTTTGAAATTTATGGGGTTATAAAATATTTTAGTTCATTATATTTGAATTTATCTATTTATTTATTTTTTAAGAGTGCTCCCAATACCTTCCTCAAGCTTAATAAAAGATAAATTTGTAAATTTTTCGGTTGTAAAATGTCCCAGTCGATGATCAGATCCTCCTCAATTGCAGGCTCGCTATCGCTCGCCAGGAAAAAATCGACACCACGATGGCACGAAAGGTAAATCGATATACCCGAAATATTATATACCTTGTTCATACCCATATACCAAATAGAAAGGGTGATCAATATACCCAATGATCTTATATATCAATTTCATACTGTTATACCAATTAGAAAGGTAAATCTATATCAGTATACCCAATGAAGAGTGAGAGTGAGAGAGAGTGTGAGAGTGAGAGTGAGAGAGTGTATGAGAGAGAGAGAGAGAGAGAGAGAGAGAGAGAGAGAGAGAGAGAGTGTGTGTGTGTGTGTGTGAGAGAGTGAGAGTGAAAAAGAATGATCGTGAAAGGTGTGAGGGAGAGAGAGAGAGAGAGGAGATTAACCTTTGAAATACGATAGCTATACAGTATACCGGTTTATAGGGTAGATATGGCAACAGGAAGAAGAAGATAAAGAAGAAGTAGGACAATAGGAAAGCGATAAGGAAGACAAAAATAAGAAGATGAGAGGAGAGAGAGAGAGAGAGATTACCGGTAACCTTTGACCCATGATTGATATATTATATCCTCCTTTCGAACACTTCTCTTTACATCTGTCTCTCTTCTCTAACACTTCTCTCTATTTTCTAACACTTCACTCTATTATCTAACACTTCACTCTATTATCTAACACTTCTCAAGTTTATAACACTTGTCTATTATCTAACACTTCTGTCTATTTTATAACACTTCTGTCTATTATCTAACACTTCTCTCTATTATCTAACACTTTTCTCTATGTTCTAACACTTCTCTCTATTACAGTCGTATTCTTAAACAATTCCTTCTCTTCAAAAATGAAAGAAAGGGATTTTCTTTCGATTTCGTATTCTTAAAAAAATCCTTCCCTTCAGGACCCCTTGGGAAGGGAAAATCCTTCCCTTAAACAGGGGAAAATATTGGAATTTGAAGGACTCTCACTAGACTCTCACTTCAGTTTTCCCTTCGTCATTTTGTTCATAACATTCTTATATAATTGGAGTCAGTGTGACTAAATATTGGATTTGACCACTATGTAATTTTATTAACATGATATAATGCACGATATTGAAAATAAAGTAATGTTATTAAAAGTTTTAGAAGACTCCACTGATCTCGGCGTGAATTTGCGTGCGGACGATTCGGGCAATTTCGGGGTGTCAGCTGATAGCCTATTCCTCATCTTATAAATATTTTGATTATTATTGACTTTCATTGGTTTACTGATGTAGCCCTTTCAAAACATCAATTTTGTGCACGGTGTGACTATATTTTGGCACGTGTTAATGCAATAAGTGTCAACATTACCAGGTTTTGAGGCTTGCCAGAGATACGCTATCAACAATTCCCAGTAATACCATACTTTACATAACTAAAAATAGCTAGGCATATACTGTTATATTAATATAAATGTGTGGGCTAACAGTAATAGTGGTCAATCATCTTATATACTAATTTAGCCTAGCCAAACTAATTGGCTGAACGTCATAAAATCCGAAAACTAATGGGACTAAACATGAGGAAGAAGGGGGACCGGCAAAACGACCCATCTCCCCTTGAGGCTTTTTATTATGTTATGGTTGTTACTAGATGATTGTATTCAGTTTAGGAAGGACCTCTAGCAATATAAAGGCTACAAACTATCTAACCTACCCATCTTAGCTACTACAGATCTTTCCTAAGCGGCTAAAAATCGTCTAAATATAGCTAGAATAAAATATAATAGACGTCACTACAATGATAAAGATTAGTGTGTGAAATATACACTGTAAACATTGAATGATTAATTGTAAACAAATATACAAACCGGGTTTAAAATGTATTTTAGTCGTGTATGTAGAAAAATGCACAAATTTACCTCGAACGACCAACTTCTCCTAGACACCAAGTTCTTTTAGGTAAATTTCTTCCAGAGGCTGAGTTCTCTTTGACCAACTTTTCCCATAGTACATGTTTTTTTGTTACCAACTTCTCCAAGAAACCTAATCTTTTACGCCGAGTTCCCCCAGAGGCCTAGTTCGCTTGGGCCAAGTTCTCCTAGAGGCGTAATTCCCTAGATGATCAGGTGAAGGTATTGAGGGATAAGCTTTACGACACCTAATAGCTATTTTCTAGTTTCCTACTTTTTGAAGAGTGTAGAGAGAGGAGAAGGGGTGTTAGAAAAAGGAGGAATCTGTTGGAGTGGCCAATTTCACCTATAGGCCTTGTTCGCTTAGGCCGAGTTCTACCTAGTTCCCCTATACTCGTTGTTTTCAGCTGGCGGTAAATTGAATCCCTTAGCAGCTAATTTATCGATACTTAATGGGAGCATATGAAACTACTATGTGTCTGCATCATATTAAAACCAAGCTTATAAAATTAGCAACATATATCACTACAAAATCTTCCAAATATCCGATAAATCTTGATGGGAACTTTTCAATTTACCGTCAAATGAAAAGAAGCAGGGCATAGTTATCTTAGGCCAAGTTCTCCCAGAAGCCGAGCTCTCTAAGACAGACTTCTCCCAAGAGGCTTGGTTCTCTTAGGCCAAGTTCTCATAGAGGCCTAGTACTCTAGGCCATGTTCTCTTAACCATTTCAGTGCGGGGGACGTCTTATTAATTTATTCTTGCTACCATTAGATGAGTTTAGTCAGTATAAGAAGGATCTCTAGCAATTAAAAGACTACACACAATCTCAGTTGACCTTTTAACAACTACAGATTCTTCCTAAGCTGCATAAAACACCATAATATACCTAGAATAAACTGAAAGAGACATTACCCATTCTGAAAGGGTTAAAGGCCAAGTTCTCCCAGAAGCCGAGTTCTCTTAGACCAACTTCTCCCATTAGCCCAAGTTCCCTTAGGTCAAGTTCTACCTTAGGCCAAGTTCCGTTAGGCCGAGTTGTACCTTAGGCCGAGTTGTACCTTAGGCCGAGCTGTTGTAAACCCAATAACTGTTGCAAGACTTACCATGATCGTGCCCAAATGCCAGTAGTCCCGCTGCTGTGAGTCTGAGAGCCAGGTCCTCGTACCACTGGAGGTGCTCCCCGAACCCGTGACACAGGAACACCAAGCCTCTGTAAGGGTAGGATGGGTATTAGTGGCGGAGACTGTACATTAATATACATACTGGTATATACGTACATACCCATAAACACACACACAATTGCATAATAAACTGATACACAGGAACACCACGCCTCTGTAAAGGTAGGTCAGGTATTAGTGGCTGTAACCATACATTAATACATATACCGGTCATACACACACTGTTACGACCGAGGCTACGAATAAAACAAGGGCACTTAATGATTGGACTAGTAATAGGGCACTATGCAACAACGGTACGCTAGATCCAAACCCTTGAACTTATATGCCGGCGAACAAAAAACACCTATACCCTCCAAAGTTAATCTGCGATAACGGGGTATCCTTAACTGGGCATAAATGTACTCTACTTCAGGCTAACCCACACTGGTATAGCCTGATCACAAACAGGGTGCAAGTTACGTTAAAATGCATAAAAGGGAAGCTATGGAAAGATCAATTAAATTACTGCAAGATTTAATACAATAAAAAAATGCTTCAATACAGTTACTCTAAACAACAATAAACTCTTCACTCCTATCTGAAAGAAAGTGAAGTATAGTCCTACAGCATAGACCTGGAAACTTCTGAAGAAAGTCTGATGCTCATAAGATGCTCGTATCTTATATTATATAAAGGCAGGAGGCAGGACACCACACGTGTAGACTGAATACACTAAAAGATAGGACATATAATGTTAACTGACACGGGAATATTATAAATGCGCAACGGCAGTAATGCTCGACACTAAAAGAAGTACTTCCTCATCAACGAAACAGTCTGCTATGGTTGTGCAACTCAACAACAACCTAGACTCATAAATGCTGTGAATAATAATGCATACATATCAAAAGAGCTCATTTCCTAACTAATGTCTCCTCGGCGAATAAAGTCTAGCTGGGATATCAAGGTTAGGAAACTGTGGCTGAGCAAGACCGGCTCATAGCCTAGCGTTGTCCTGAAGGCGGTATGATTAAAGTTACGTTAATGACGGGGATGCTCTCTTGGTAGATCCAGATCGCAAGTATCTGGTTCTACCCTGGCGATCCCTCTAAAGTCAAGCAAAGAGGCAGCACTGTGTTATAAGGTAGTAGGCTAATGCCCTCTTACAACACGATGCTGCACTCGCAAAAGACACAACCAAAAGGACGACCTAGGCTACCACAGAAACCGTCACAGTCGTGTAGGTATAAGCGAACCATACACACATCGGTGACAACGACAACAGAAGCCTTATCCCAGTCTAGCATTAAATAACCCAGCAGAGCACTAATGATAATGAGGGAGACACACACAAAGAGTCATCAAACCTCCATAAACTAAGGACACTGAGAGAGACACACACAGTCATCAAACCTCCATAGACTAAGAACCCTTATAGCCTATTCTAATACATGGAAATATATATTTATTAGTGGCCCCTCCATCATTGACGATTATGCCTATTACATAAGGCACCCTCTTCAAACACTCATCCGCCGTAGTTTGAATCTACCGCGCAGAGCATAAAAAATTGAGGAGCCTTAATCATGAGCGCACGCAACCTCACTCATGGTTCAATCATTATGAAATTGGGTTCTCACTACGAAAAAACTTCGTAAAAAATAAAAAACAAAAAGAAAATAAGAATAACCATTCATAAGCTTTCCATATCATCGTGGATGTACTTGTGTGGATCTTTGACCAGACGCTGACTCAGGCGTCATTCTTCCTTCTCTGCTCTGCGCTCAACCTACCCGGACGTGCCTCCCCACGCTCCGCTGGTTCCGCATTTGCTGCGTCCCTAGTGAGTTTTTCTCATTTGTTTACTCCGGGATGTATCGAGTAAGGTTAGGATATGCGTAGCAGGAGTGTCCTGGGCAGGTTGCCCGCAGTGCAGTGTATTTTGGGTCGTGTGTTTGGGACATCTATTTCGGGTGTACCCTCGTGGTCCCGTGGTGGACGCGTGAAACGTTTGCGCGGTTAGCTAGCTTTGTGATGTAGGCGGCTTTCTCTACGCGTTATTAGGCTTCTTCTTATCTTTCTGATGAAGTAGCTTTTTCTTTTCTCTGACGTTCCCAGCGTATTTTTCTTCACTTAGTGAAGTTTTTTCTGGGTCCCGAGTCAGTTCTTCCCTTTGCCGGGAATTTTGTGCTACATTGGTGTGTTGACGGTGGTTCCTGTTGTGATATGATTCAGTGCTTTTTGTTTATATTACGACATGATTACATATTATTTCCGTCTGCTTAGGCCTAGCCAGCCTCTCGTAGCTTTGCCACATGTACAAGTGTTATTGATTTATGTTATAAATATGTACTACTGTGTCATGTGTGTCCTGGTTTAGTTGTGTATTGGCTAATTCCACGGACTATTTGTGTGTCCTGGATTAGTTGTGTATTGGCTAATTCCACGGACTAATTGTGTGTCCTGGGTTAGTTGTGCTTTGGCTAATTCCACGGTCTATTTGGTGCGTTCAGATTGAATCTGGGCGGGGTGGGTTGCCTTTTCTGGCGGGTTTTCTCGGTTACACCGTGAAAACCCGGCTGGTTGCCGAGTTTTAATCACGCGTGGTTAAAAAAGGCTTGTTTTCCCCGGCGAGTGGTGGCTTGAGGCTCTCCAGGACTGCGTCTCTGTGGTGGAGCCTGTGTTCAGGCTTACTGTGTTTCCCGGCGGGATGGCTTTACCCATTTAACTAAGTGTTCAAGCGGACACTTGTTGAGTTTAGTTTTTCCCGGTTTTGCAAAGCCAGTAAAACTAGGCTGTTTGTTGATTGGTGTTTCCTTCCCGGCGATCTTTTGCAAAGAAGTGGGGATAGGAATAATTGGGGTTAACGTTATAAACTTAAATTCACACCCGGCGGTTGCACCTTGGGAGGGTGGGATTAACGGATTTGCAATTCAGTATAGTTGACCAGACAATTGAGGGATACGTTAAAGTATCGCCGCCTTCGACATACGGCGATCTAGGACGCTTCGGGAGAAGTCAGATCTAGCATTTAAGACAGGCTTCCCAGTTTTTGATCTGTGAGATAATACGGGGGCCGGCGTCTTTTTATGGGTTTTCCAGTAAAACTTAACAAACACCACTGGGAAGACTGCGTCATTTATAAAAGCCATGCTGGTCTTTATATCATGTCAGAGGATATTCGTAAATCTTTTGGACAGGTTAAGATATTCTGAAATCTTTACTTATGAACCTCCCGTGTAGCGAGCTGTAATGGTTGTGTATTACGTCTCGTTACCCGGCGGGTTATTTAACACTTGTGTTCGAACATGTTGGTGTAGCCTTATGAGCATTAATTCCTGGAAATTTTCTTTTTTCCAGGGCGGAGTTCCGGCGGGTCTATAGAGAACCTGGAGTAAACCCGGGGGTGGGTTAGTTTTCCACCAGTCTCTGTCATGGCTGCCCTAGACCCTGTTTTTGCTTTGTGTGTTTCACCCTCCTGTTCAGGTATCCCTATCTTTGCACACACTCTTTGCATTAGATGTGTTAAATGTTTAGATCGCTCAAGGGGTTTGTGGGTGACGCAGAACTGTACCTTCTGTACTCAATTGAGTAATAAAGTATTGCGAGACAATGATAGACCCGCGGCGGTCGCTTTGCGGGAGGTCAGGCAGCTGTTGTCCACTTATGCTACCACAGTGGCTCATAAAGCCCTTCAATGTGATAACGTGATTCTTTGGGATAAATTACTTATTGAGCACCCCCCTATTAAACGTACCCCTTCTAAATCTAGAGTAATTGTACGAATGTCGGCAGAGACTGGGCAGGGTACAGCACTTACTCCAGCCCCCGGCACATCTAAGAGACCTCGTGAACCTACGCCCCCGGTGACAGCCTCCACGTCACGGGCGCGGTCCAGGTCCAGGTCGCCCCTCAGACAACAGCCGCTTAGTCACTCTTCTTCACCGGCGAGGAAGAAGAGCAAAGAGGAGAAGTCCAAGAGCAGTTCTAGTGATAGATCTGAGAAATCCAAGAGCAGTTCTAGTGATAGATCTAAGTCACACCGAAGCCACAAATCTTCCAGGAAAGATTCTCATGAACGAAAGGCCTCCCGGCATTCGCCAAAGCCTCGTGCCTCACTTTCTGCCTCTACTCCCGACGTATCTAGTGTCCAATCTGATGGGGCGGGAGTGGAGTCAGAGACTGTGGTGGGGGTGTTACCGGCGGACAGGTTACCAATGGATATTATAAACTTAGAATTAGAGAGTTCTGTGGGCAGTGATTGCCCTCTAGAAGGGTCTAGTGGGGGCTCAGTGGTTGATGGGGTAACTGACTCCCAAGGGAGTTCAGGCCAAGGCCTGGGTGTGTGGAGGTATTCCCAACCAGGGAATGACGGCCCACGTCTGGTTCAGGAGACACAGGTAATGGCGGACGTCCACCGGGACGCTGCGACCCCATTATCCATTCCAGACTTAACATGGCAACACGAAAGGGTCCCGGCTTCGGCGGAATCCTCTCATGACGGGCCAGATGACAAGGATGAGGTGTCTATAATCTCTGACATGGAGGGGCAGGAGTCGGGTTCAGTTTTAGACGACTCACAGGATAGGAATGATTCACCTCTTAGTTCTTCATTTGCTAAATTTGTCACGGCGGAGGAAATAGATGGGTTATTAGCTACTGCTCTAACGAAAAAATTTGGCCAGCAGCCGGATACTCCTACAGTGGACCTGGGAGCTTCCATGACAATTTCAAGTGTTCGGCCTCTGACTACTTCCATTGCTTTAACTCAGATTCCGCACCCTCCTTCTGTATCACCTACTATGGTCACTAGGCCTGCTTCGGCGGCACTGACTACTTCTAGTGTAAGGGTAGTAGCGGATGTGAATCCTCCCCCTTTAGATAAAGCACTGTTAAGAAAGGTAGCTATGCCCCTTTTATACGGTCCAGATGATTCATGGGTACAAATGGTCCCAACTTAGCCAGAGGTAGCACAGCCCACTTTGTCAGGGGAACTTCCAGTGCCACGAGAGTGGGTAATCCAAGGAAATAAATCTAGAAAGTTACGAGCTTTAGATATTGTGGGTAAGGTACTTGATGTTAATATTAAGGCCATTCCTAACTATTATCACCATGGCTATTGTGTGTATACAGCTACACCTGCACTACTCCCTGCTGTTTTCTGACTGGACCAAGCATGACGGTTTTAATGATATAAAAGCACTGTCAGCTCTCACTCCAGAATTAGATTTACAAACAGTCACAGACACAGCCGCTAATCCAGTTTTGAAGGTGGGGCAGTTGGGTCCAGGACCTTGGGTGGAATGGGAGGTAGAGGCTCAGAACTTCAGAATATAATTTGGAGGGTTTTGAGTTATATGAGAGAAATGCTATTAGAGCAGAGCTTGGAAGAGGACTGTTTATTTATGTAAGAAAAGAGCTCAAGGTTAATGAGGTGGATATGAGACAGCAGTATTGTGAGTATTTGTGTATTGAAGTAAAATGTGTAAGAGGATCAATTCTAATTGCCTCTATATATAGAAGCCCAAATAATAGCAGGGGAGAGGATGATAACCTACTGAAAACAATGGAGGAGATAGATAATAGAGAGAACAAATATAAAATTTTGATTGGAGATTTCAATTTGCCAAGGATCAACTGGGCAAATTGTACTACTCCAGCGGGACAGGGTAGCCTGGAAAATAAGTTTATAGAGAAAGTGAGAGATTGTTTTTTAACGCAACATATTGTAGAGATGACAAGATATAGAAATGGGACGCAGGGGAGTGTACTTGATTTGATTTTTAGCAATGAAGAGGATATAGTGGAACATGTTAATGTGGATAGCCCTATAGGTCATAGTGACCATGCCTGTATAAGCTTTAGTTGTAACATTAAATCGGAGAGGGATAATAGAAGCAATAGAAAAATATACATGTATGATAGAGCAGATTATGAGCTGCTGAGACGGTGTTTGGACATTGACTGGGGGGAATATTTGAACGGTGAAGACGCTGAAGGAATGTGGAGGAAAATTAGAGTCAAACTGGAGAATGCTGTATCCAAAAGTGTACCAGTAAGGGAATATAAGGATAAAACAAAATTGAGGAAAAGAACTAACCCAGAATTGCCAATGAAAAGAAAGCTTTGGATATTGATTAGAAGAAAGAAACGATTGTGGGAAAGATTAAAATTGTTAAAAAAGAACAGGGGGTCTAGTATAGAGGCTAAGGAAGTGGATCTGGAACGCAGACAAATAAACAATAAAATAAGGTGGGAAACAAGGAGGGGGGTGAAGGAGAGGGAGAGAGAGATAGCTAGAAATGTGAAGGATAATCCAAAAATATTCTGGAAGTACATTCAGGAAAAGTTTACAAGAAGAGTAGGGATCCCAGAGCTGGTGGGGGGGTTGAATGATGGGAGTAGAGCGGAGACTGATAAGGAGAAAGCAGAGGTGCTGGGGAAATACTTTGGGGGGGTACTAACAGTGGAGTCGGAGGATGCAGTGCCTACTATTCCCATCAAACAGGCACCGGCACTAGAACTAATAGAGTTTTCCCATGCTAGAATAAGAAGGGCTATAGAAAAAATGAACAGAAGTAAGTCACCGGGACCGGATGGGATACACCCAAGAATCATAAAGGAAGGAGGGGAGATGTTAGTAGAGCCATTGAAAATGTTATTTGAGGTATCGTTTAATACAGGACAAATCCCGATGGACTGGAGAGAGGCGAACATAACAGCTATATTTAAGAAGGGAAAGAGAAATGACCCAGGGAATTATAGACCAGTCAGTTTGACAAGTGTTGTGTGTAAACTAATGGAAACGGTAATTAGAGAAGGAATAATGGATCATATGAAGTCAAACCAACTTTTCAGTGGGAGACAGTTCGGATTCTTGCCGGGGAGGTCGACGGTACTACAGCTAATTAAGGTGGTAGATGATTGGATGCAAATTCTAGAAGATGGTAATGTAATAGACGTGGTATATTGCGATTTTATGAAGGCCTTCGATAAGGTCCCACATAAAAGGTTAATAGAGAAAGTTAGAAGCTATAATATAGGGGAGAAATGTGTGAAATGGATAGAAGCCTTCCTGAAAGATCGGAGACAGAGGGTACTGGTGAATGGAATAGGCTCGCGGGGTGGAGGGAAATTACAAGTGAGGTACCTCAGGGATCTGTGTTGGGACCACTGCTGTTCGTTATATTTATCAACGACTTGCCTGAAGTTATAACTAATGGAAGTGAGGTATACCTGTATGCGGATGACACTAAACTGTATAGAAGAGTGAGGAGTAAGGAAGATATGGGTTTGCTTCAAGGAGATGTGGAGGGCATGAAGGGATGGTCTGAGCATTGGTTAATGCCTTTTCATCCAAAAAAATGCAAGTGCATGCGGATTGGGACCAGCAAGATAGACAAGGTAGGATACAGTATGTATGAAGCGATGGAGGAAGTGAGTGCAGAAAAGGATATAGGAGTAGTGATAGACAATAAGTTAAATTTCTCAGAACATTTAGCGGAAAAGATAAACAAAGCCAATAGAATTGTAGGGCTGATAAGGAGGACATTTGTGTCACTTGACGAAGAAATCTTCAGGAATCTATATACAGCGCTGGTTAGGCCGCACCTGGAATATGCAAACCAGGTGTGGGCTCCATATATGGTAAAGGATATAGAAGCAGTGGAGAAAGTGCAGAGGAGAGCTAGCAAGCTGGTACCAACGTTGAAGAACGCGGGCTATGAGCAGAGGTTGAGGACACTGGGGCTTCCGACACTGGCATATAGGAGAAAGAGAGGGGATATGATAGAGACTTTTAAGATAGTGTCAGGAAAGTACGATGAGGATGTGTGTGAAGGTATCTTCTTGATGCGGGAGGGAACAAGAACGAGAGGACACTCTAAGAAAATTTACAAAGAAAGAAATAGGCTTGAGAAGGCAAAGAACTCATTTTGTGATAGAGTGGTAAATGAGTGGAACGCACTGCCCCAGTATGTAGTCGATTCCGAATCAATAAGGGAGTTTGAAAGTAATCTTGATAAAGCATGGGGAAGACAAGATTTGAAGTTTGATTATAAAACAAAAATACAGAATAGTAAAAATGTTGCGTCTGCTACCGCCGCCGCCAACACCGTGAACGACCGCAGCAGTGCAAGTACTGGTACTGAGCTGGATACACAGGCATAGTTTGCCTTTTTCCAGAGGATCTACTGTAAGAAACTGTAAGAAACTGTAAGAACTTTGTGACCACCTTCACCTCAAAATCTTCGCACGAAATTCCTCAGGACAGCCATTCTTGGTTCTCTCTGCCAGTCTTCTCTGCCGGCGGAGTTCCATCTGCTTTGTTTGCATTTTTAGCTGCCCCCAAAATCAATCTATGCGAACTTAAAGATCCTTTCACTACACCTTCCCCAGCTCACCTAGACCGGGAGTTTAGGCTACGGGGGAAGGCGTATAGACTTTTTTCCCAATACATTGTTACGCACCAGGTGGCGAAGTCTATGCTAAGATCTACTCAGGCAATCGCGGACGCGGATGTCAGAAGATCAGTTGAACTATCTCGACGTTTACTCCTTCAGACTTCTATTCAGTCGTTGGGGGATATCCGTACAGCCTTGCTCGAGGCGGTGCGGGCGAGACATGATCTTAGGATGTCCCTGGTGAGGAAACTTCCTGATAGAATTGCGAACCAGGTGGTCATGTCGCCGGTGCTAACTCCCTCTTTAATGTCCCCTGATGTGTGGAGAACTGTATTTAACATGGCTCAGGCCTTTAAACACAGTCCCGCCCCTTCTAAGAAACCTGCTTTTAACTTTCCCAAACCCAAGCCAGTCGCAAAAGCTCAGCCGGGTGGGTCAAAGCCCTTTCATCTACCTAAGTCCTCTTCCCCCCAAGGTCAGTACAGGTATAAACAAGGAAAGTTTGCAGGTCATAAAGGACGAAAGTATAACAGACCAGGCCAGGGCCCGTCTTCTGCCAACGCCGGCCAGTCGGCTAAGCATCCACCACCACCACCACCACCATAAAAAATGGATCAGAGGGTAGTACAGCCGGCGAACCCTTGTCTGCTAACTGGGTCGTTCCGGACGTGTCACCGCGCATGGCCATTAAATACTTGGGCGAGGATGGTGGCACGCAAAGGCATCACCTGGCAGTGGCTCCGGCGTCCTCGTTTACGTCAGCCAACAAAGACAAATTTAGTTTCATTAGAGGTGGAGTCACTGATCCGAGAAATGATCGCCAAGAATGTCATCATCCCGGTTCCTCAAAATTACCCAGTCTTTACATCCAAACTATTTCTAGTGCCCAAAAGGGACAGTGTTCAGATGAGACCAGTCGTAGACCTGTCTTATCTGAACCTCCATATTCACAACGTGTCCTTCAGGATGCTGACAGTGAATCAAATCAGGCTAACACTTCCGCCGGGAGGATGGATGTGTTCTTTAGACCTGACAGACGCGTATTGGCACGTCTCGGTAAACAAAAGATTTCAACGGTTTCTGGCCTTACGAATAATGCATCAGACTTATGTCTTTCAGAGGATGCCGTTTGGATTGAACCTAGCACCTCGCTTATTCACAAAATTAGTCCGGCAAGCCCTGATGCCCTTG
This sequence comes from Paralithodes platypus, assembly GCA_032716605.1. NCBI lineage: Eukaryota > Metazoa > Arthropoda > Malacostraca > Decapoda > Lithodidae > Paralithodes > Paralithodes platypus. Next base: position 5,812,642 of record CM064501.1, read on the forward strand.
TTAGAGCAAGGGATTAGGATTTTGTGGTATCTAGACGACTGGCTAGTGGTGGCAGAGACGGAACAATTATGCGTCAATCATGTCAACATAACATTAAATCATGTCAAATCTCTAGGGTTCAAGGTAAACCTGGTAAAGTCAAACCTTGTTCCCTCACGAGTAGTTCAGTGGATAGGGCTGGTTTGGGACACAGCTACTCTCACTCCGAGTCAGAGTGTGAACAATCGAAACAGATTTCGCAGGAAATTAATTCTGTTCCTTCACAGTCTGACTATGACACGGAGAATCTGGGAGTCTCTGGTCGGCTCTCTCAACTGGATTCAACTAACTGTAAAGTTGGGCCGGTTGAAAGTCAAACGTTTAATATTGGAAGGCAACAAATGTTTTCCACTATTGCCGGCGGAAAAATTATGGCCCATACCAAAATTAATCCACAACTTACTAGCGGTCTGGGCGAAGAGGGAAACGTTGCACTCAGTAATGTCATGGACCTCTCCTCCGCCGACGGTATAGGTAGACACGGATGCGTCAGGAACGATAGGTGGGGGCTTTCAGTCAAACCAAGGGCACCAGGGTCAAGGGCCTTGGTCCCATTTAGAAATCTCCCACATCAATGTCAAAGAATTACTAGTCCCCTTATATTTCCTTCAGGCTCATTGCTCTACTTTACGGGGCAAGTCGGTGGCCTTCAGAATGGACAATCTGAATGCGGTTCACTGTATTCAGAAACAAGGGTCAACGAGATCTCGGAAGTTGCTAAACGTGTCAGAAAATATTTTTATTCTAGCCAACAGGCTGGACATTCATCTTCACGCATATTATCTCCCAGGCGTAGCAAACGTCTGGGCAGACGCTCTGTCTCGGAGACAGAGCACAACAGTAGAATGGGCACTCAAGCAAACCATTTTCGACCAAATGATTGCGGACCTTACCATCCACAAGTGGATTTGTTTGCATCAGAGGAGACTCACAAACTCCCACTGTACCTCACCCGCCGGACGATAACGCTGGCGGGCGGGCCAGACGCACTGGTGACAGACTGGAACAGGTGGAGTTCCATTTATCTGTTTCCGCCGCCAGACGCGTCTCTAATGTGCCACGTAGTAAACAAACTACAGGATTATCGGGGCGTAGTCTCGCTAATCGCGCCAATGTGGCCGGCGCAGTTGTGGTACCAGCAATTGAAAACGTGGTGCCTGTTTATATAGGTTAAGTGCACACACAACATATATACAGAGTGTACACATGCCTTAATCATATTGCAACATACACACATGTACTTTCAGGGCAATACTATCATTGTTTAATATCCCATGATAATATACCGTACTCTGTAGTATCGGCAGCGTTGCACCAAATATATCCGGCACCGCTGCACATGTTTTCATCAGTAACATCCGGTCGGCACTCAGCATAACAAGTGCCTTCCAGCTCCCTGTATCTCTGGCTAATAAGAACCTATAAACTTATCTCTGGACTTTTATTCTACATCCTTGTGCAAGAAAGGATTATCAAGGTTGTTGTAGCTTCACATGACAACCATACAGTGCCCGCACCCGGTGTCACTCCCGGTCGAGTTTTTCCACTTAGACACAATTGGCAACCTAGAGACCTCGCTGACTTTTGCATTATGGACATTCAGGAGGCCAAGTGGCTAGCACCATATGGTAGAGACGTGACCAATAAATTCATGAATCAATATACCCAGTCTACAATGCGACAGTATCAATCGCATTGGCAAGCCTTTACTTCTTGGATTCTTAGAACAGAACAAACTGTGCCCTCGGTGGCTTTGGTTTTTAATTATTTAAATTATCTGTTCGAGCAGAAACGTTTATCTGTAGTAACGTTAAAAAATCACTTAACAGCGATTAGGATGCCATTTTTGGACCTTACCGGTCTCACCATACCAGTCGCGGAGGAAACAGGTTTTATGAGGGCATGTTTTAAACTCCGCCCACCTCCCCGTCAGCTCATGCCTACCTGGTCTCTGGACAAAGCATTGTCGTTACTTCATTCCCGTCTGTACCAACATACTGCAGATTTTACATTACTTTTAAAAAAGGCAGTATTCCTTATGGCTTTGGCTACCGGGAACAGAGTTTCTGAGCTGGCGGCGATGAGCAACACACCTAATTGCCTCAGGTTTGGTAGGCTTAATGAGTGTATTCACATTGCACCTTCCCCAGGGTTCATAGCCAAGAATGAGCACAGTGAACACGTGTTTTCAGAGTTCACAGTGCCGGCGTTGAAAAGGGGAAAGGTGCACCATAATTTATGTCCAGTGCAAGCTCTAACCAAATATTTGAGAGTGGCACCTCTAAATCACCAGGGAGCTTTATGGGTAGCAAGTACGGGTAAACGCTTGATGAAACGTAAACTGGCTTCTCTCTTGGTCAAGGACATTAAAGAGAGTAATCCCGGCGTTGTGGGTAGGGCCCACGATTTACGCAAGTGGGCAGCCTCTTTACGTTTCCTTAAAAAAAAATTCTGTTGAAGATATTACGTCCACACAGTTGTGGGCCTCTAATCATACGTTTTTGACTCGATACCTTTCAGTAGCTCTAGACAAACCTTCCTTGCCATGTATAGCTTTAAGGCAGAGGGTCTAGGTGGCCCCTAAGTCACTTATTGTTTAATTTCAAGAAAAGGGGGGGGGGGGGTGCAGTCAGTGTAACATAGGACACCCTAGACCCCGCCGGAGTATGTGAGCTGTGATACTGTTTATGGGTGTTGTGATATGAAAATTTCTCTGTACTATTCATTACAGGAAATTGTGCTAGTACAATTGTAGTACAAACAACAGTGTTGTTGTAAGTAGTTTTTGGCTGTGAAGCAATCTAATTTTAAGCATTGGATATATTTTGCAAGATATATCCACTAGTTTTATGGGGTTTATATGTGCACATGTAAACTTATAGTTTATATTTTTTCACCACTTATTTTAAGTGGGGTGCCTTATTAACTGGCGGATCTGTACTCAGAATCTCAGAGTTAACCCTTTTTTATCAAGCAGGCTTCTTTGAAGCACGCTCCTGCTTGTCCCCCTTTTTGTATATATGTGCTGTGCCAAAATATATATCTTTTCGAAGTAAGAATACTATGTGGTTGTTTGATTATCTGCTTTTGCTAGAGTTATGATATGATTACGAATGTCCCCCTCCAGTCTTAGATATCAGGCATAATCGTCAATGATGGAGGGGCCACTAATAAATTATAGGTTTGACTCCTGTAAGGAGATAAAGAAAACCTAATATTTAGTAGTGGCCCCGTAATCATTGACGACTGGGGCCCTCCCGACCTTCCCCTTCCCATTCGTTGATGTATTAAGGATTTTGGTTTACTTGATATGTCAGTGAAGGAAGAATGACGTCTGAGTCAGCGTCTGGTCAAAGATCCACACAAGTACATCCACGATGATATGGAAAGCTTATGAATAGTTATTCTTATTTTCTTTTTGTTTTTTATTTGTTACGAAGTTTTTTCGTAGTGAGAACCCAATTTCATAATGACTGAACCATGAGTGAGGTTGCGTGCGCTCATGATGAAGGCTCCTCAATTTTTTATGCTCTACGTGGTAGATTCAAAGTACGGCGGATGAGTGTTTGAAGAGGGTGCCTTATGTAATAGGCATAATCGTCAATGATTACGGGGTCACTACTAAATATTAGTTTTTTTTTATCTCCTTACAGGAGTCAAACCTATAATGAGAGCGACGCACACAATACGATGGGCCGATATGAAATCGTGTACAGAACCCAAAGGGAGTGCTGTGACGTTAAAAGATTAGAGGAATGAAAGAAGGAAGTTGAGTGAGAGAGACAGTATTAGAATGGTGGAGATATGGGGGGACAGTTGTAAAAAGGATGTTAGTCATGTGCGTCCCTAGCCTGCTCTGAGGAGGGTAGCTCCTCGGGACCCTCAGGATCCCACAAAGGCATGGTGGTCGGCCAATCACAGGCCGATACGTCAAAAGGCAGCAGGCCCCTAGGACGCGCCAAGAACCACCAGCCAATCAGAGGCGAGATAAAGCCCGCACGGGCGGGAAAAACTCCTCCGGGAGGGAGGAGGAAGGAGGGAAGCAACACTCACTACCCCCACGCTGCCCGCTCGCTCTCTCTCTCAACTTTACACTACATTGCATCTTATATTCTACTCATGATATAAAATACTTCCCGTTGTCACAGATGAAAATAAAGACCACCACTGGACTGTCTGTAACAATGCAAGTACTATGAAAGAAAGAACAACATTCTCTGATAACTGTAGCCCATTTCACTGCCCTGGCGAGCGCTAGTGGCTAACGGGAGGCGATTCTGCCAACGCTGGTAGGCGTCAAAACACACACACACACACATACTTACATATACACTGATAAACAGGAACATCACACCTCTGTATTGGTAGGGTGGGTATTAGTGGCCGAACCTGTACATTTATAAACATGCTGGTACACTAACATACATATATTCATTCATACACATACATACATACATACAAACTAATAGAACTAAGGTTGTTTCCTTATAGTACGTCCGAGCATGGCTGGATCGGTAGAGTGGAAGCCACTACTTTTAAGCTCCTCGGTGGTCTAGTGGTTAAGGCGTTGGAGTGCTGCATTACTGGCTTGGGTTCGAGCCGTAGCTGGGTCATGTCACAAAAATATTAAATATCAGTGAGCCAGGCTCAGACCCTGGATATATTACAGGCCAAAATACTTTCGGGATACCAAATTCCTTTCACTACACGGCATAAATTCCCTGCACTACTCGGCATCACAATATCCTTTATTTTTTACAGTGTAGATCCTGATACCAATGAAAAACTGCCCTGTAAAGACAGTGTCACACGAGCGATTTTTCCGTTAATTTTTTACGAGCAATTGTTGTCTGGCAGCTTCAAAATTCAAGTTCCGTAAGAATTAAACTACCTAGCATAATCTACCTATTATCTAGTTTTCAAATTCCAATGTGAAAGAGCCTCAACATAATCCGAGAAAAAACATGCTCGTTGAAAATTGCCGGAAAAAACGCTCGGGTGACTCAGACTTTATGTTACTAGGACAAATATTGATGAATGAATACATTACCGGAAAAAGCGCTTGTGCGAATCAGTCGCTTATTTGTTATGCATTTTAACTGTTTATCCAAATTATACGATACATTTGAATAATTGCAATGTGTGTTTGTTGCAATTATTTATGCAGAATCAATATTACTTGCCAACATCAAATTATAATGATGGAATAATGTTTTAGACGAGTTTGTGGTTAGCCATTTGTTTGTTTGTTTGATTCTGTCTGTGTGTGTGTGTGCGTGCGTGCGTGCGTGTGTCTGTCTGTCATATTGTCTGTCTCTCGCTCTGTTGAACTCTAACTCACTCTCTCTACCTACCTACTGTACCTACCTCTACCTCTCTCTCTCTCTCTCTCTCACACACACACATTCACTTCCTCTCTTTTTCTCCCCTCTCTTTACTTTTTATTAGAGCATTCATTTTTGTCTTACTCTTCCTGCTCGCTCTCTCTCTCTCTCTCTCCCACACACACACACACACACACATTTACACACACACACACACACTCTCTCTCTCTTTAATTACCCTGACCAAACAATAGCCCCCTTGCCATTATACCGGGAACTTCACCAACCTGCCATACAACTGGTGAGGGGTCCGACATAATAGGCTTTTGTCCGTAGAGTTGTGTGCACTTGATTGTTATAGGGGTCCGAAATAACAGGCTTTTGTCCGTAGATGTGTATGTGATTGCTTGTTAAGGGGGAGTCACCTGCATTTATTCTCTCCTTTTCTCTCTTTCTCTGGCATGTATCCATTCGGCCTCATTCAGCCTATTATTTTAAGACAATCTCCATCCAGGTGTCGATTTTCTTCTGGCGAGCGATAGCGAGCCAGCATTGTTTGGAGAGATCCGGCTTCGCCGGAGAAATTTTTCTGTCGAAAAATGTACAAATTTAACCTGCTGTCATAAACATCTTAAACAATTATGTTGGCTCGCTACCGCTCGCCAGGAAAACATTGACACCTGGATGGGGATAAACGTCTTAAAACAGTAGGCTGAATGGGGCCGAATGTATACAACCCAGAGAAAAAGGGCGAGAGAGAGAAAACAACGAGATGGGGCCCCCTTAAGGGACCCGAAATAATAGGCTTTTGTCCGTAGATTGTGTGTGCTTGATTGCTACGGGGGTATCACACGAGTTTTTTCGGCAATTTTTGATCCGTAACCTTATTCTGGCAACGTGTTCAGCCTATACCCTGATTCAAATAGGTAGGCCAGAAGTCGTGAACCCTAACCTCTGTAACTATACAACGACAAGAGTACCGGTAATCAATCTAATATTTATACCTTTTGGGAAGGGTTAGCCAGGGAATAGATGTGGAAAATTACAGCTTATTTGCTCAAGCCCTTCTTTAGTTACAGAGGTTAGGGTTCACGATTTCCGGCTTACCTATTTGGAACTGAGTAAAGTTTGCACTGGTATCAGCAATAATGTTCTGTAAACATGTAATGCTTAATTGTAAAATATATATATATATATATATATATATATATATATATATATATATATATATATATATGTACCCGGTACATAAAAAGAAGCTACAATCGTTAAGGGGGATGAGCTACTTATTTGCTAATTTATTTATCTGTTAATTATTTTTTAGTTTCCTCCCCAAACCTCCACCAAGCTTAAACAAATATCCCCTTCGACATAAATTTGTAAATTTCCCGGCCAAAGGCCGGTTCCTCATACAATTACAGGCTCGCCATCGCTCGCCAGGAAAAAAATCGACACCTAAATGTCACGAAAAGTCCTAATATTGACAAATAAATGGGGTGAAAGATCTTAAAATCGCCAAATTAATGGGTGGAACTTCTTAAAATCTTAAGTCTAACCTGAGGGAGAAGGGGGGCCAGAAAAACGCCCCATCTCCCCTTAATGAGAGCTAATTTGTTCACATAAACGAATGAAAACCCATTTTTATGTAGGCCTACTGTATATAATTGTGTAGAATGTATGTATATAATGTATGTATATATTGTATGTATAGAATGTATGTATATAATGTATGTATATAATGTATGTTGTAGAATGTATGTATATATTGTATGTATATAATGTATGTTGTAGAATGTATGTATATATTGTATGTATAGAATGTATGTATATAATGTATGTATAGAATGTATGTTGTAGAATGCATGTATATATTGTATGTATATATTGTATGTATATAATGTATGTATATAATGTATGTTGTAGAATGTATGTATATATTGTATGTATAGAATGTATGTATATAATGTATGTATAGAATGTATGTTGTAGAATGTATGTATATATTGTATGTATAGAATGTATGTATATAATGTATGTATATAATGTATGTTGTAGAATGTATGTATATATTGTATGTATATAATGTATGTATAGAATGTATGTTGTAGAATGTATGTATATAATGTATGTATAGAATGTATGTATATAATGTATGTATATAATGTATGTATAGAATGTATGTATATAATGTATGTATAGAATGTATGTTGTAGAATGTATGTATATATTGTATGTATATAATGTATGTATAGAATGTATGTATATAATGTATGTATAGAATGTATGTATATAATGTATGTATAGAATGTATGTATAAAATGTGTGTATAGAATGTGTGTATATATTGTATGTATAGAATGTATGTATATAATGTATGTATAGAATGTATGTTGTAGAATGTATGTATATATTGTATGTATATAATGTATGTTGTAGAATGTATGTATATAATGTATGTATAGAATGTATGTATATAATGTATGTATAGAATGTATGTTGTAGAATGTATGTATATAATGTATGTATAGAATGTATGTATATAATGTATGTATATAATGTATGTATAAAATGTGTGTATAGAATGTATGTATATAATGTATGTATAAAATGTGTGTATAGAATGTATGTATATAATGTATGTATAAAATGTGTGTATAGAATGTATGTATATAATGTATGTATAAAATGTGTGTATAGAATGTGTGTATATATTGTATGTATAGAATGTATGTATAGAATTTTGTAGAATTTTGTAGAATTTTATAGAATTATGTATAGGATTTTGTGTTGTAATTAGGAGTTCCAATTTTATAGCGTAGGCAAAAGTTAGATGATGTTAGGCAATCGAACTCTTATAATAATATGGATGAGATCAAAGGTACCAAATATAGTGTTCGTTTAACAAAATGAAGCCCCTAGAAAAAGGAAGCCTCTGGAAAAACGAAGCCTCTAGAAAGATATGAAACCTCCTGATAAATGATACCTCTACAATAAATGAAGCCTCTGGAAAAATTAAGCCTCTAGAAAGATATGAAACCTCCTGATAAATAAAACCTTTCGAAAAAATGAAGTCCCAGGAAAAATAAAGCCTCTAGAAAGATATGAAACCTGAAAAATTATACCTCTAGAACAAATGAGGCCTCTGGAAAAATGAAGCCTCTAGGAAAAATGAAGCCCCTAGAAAGATATGAAACCTGAAAAATATAACTTTTCGAAATAATGAAGCCTCGGGAAAAATGAAGCCTCTACACAGATATGAAACCTCCTGAAAACACTAAAGACCCAGTAAAATAGAAAAAAGAAGGCTCCATAAAATATAAGCTTCCAGAAAGATGAAGTCTCTAGAAAAAAGAAAACCTCCAAATAAATTTAAAATGAAGCATCTAGAAAAATTGAACTTTAAAAAAATGAAGCCTCTAGAAAAAATATGAAGCCTCCTGAAATAATGAAGCCTCTAGAGAAAAATAAGCTTCCACAAATAATGAAGCATCATGAATAAATTAAGCATATACAGAAATGAAACCTCCGGAAACAATAAAGCCTCCAGAAACAATGAAGCCTCTAGAAACTAATGAATCCCCTAGAAAAATAAGCCTCTACTAAAAAGAAGCCTGCAAACATAATGAAGCCTCCAAAAATAAAGAAACATCTAAAAAAATGAAACCTCCAGAAAATAAAAATGAAGCCTCTAGAAAAAAGAAGCCTTCACAAAAATGAAATCTCCGGAAAAGAACCCAGACACTGAATCAACTCGACAAAACAGCTTCATAAATTATTTTTTTCTATTAAGGTTAACCGAGAAATCTGGTACCCCTATGAATACATTTACATATAGTTAACCCTTTGAAGATTATGGCGCATTTTGAGTTTATTCTGGCTATCATTAGACGATTTCATACAGTTTAAGAAGGATCTGTGGGAATTATAAGGGCACAGACTATATCAATTAACCCTTTGACTTCCATATACCCTTCCAAATCTGAATAAAACCGTCTAATAATAGCCGGAAATGAGAACCTAAATGCGTATTGGATCTTGAAAGGGTTAACAGACTAACTCACATTAGCGTTATTCGGCGGAGAAGACCTACAGTATATCGTGGAGGTAGTAGCAGGTATTTAGTATTATTTATTCATATATTATTATATATTTATTTATATATATATATATATATTTTTTTTTTTTTTGGGGTGGGGGGGTGGGGGGGGGGGGGGAGATAGGGTTTTGTTTTCTCCGTATACATCTATAAAGCTTTAAAAATACACCCTAGATCCACCTTCGAGATGAATTTGTGCATTTTTCGGTAGAAAATTGCCCCGGCCGAGGGCCGATTCATCCTAAATTGCAGGCTCGCTATCGACCACACCTAAAAAGCACGAAAGGTCTTATGATCGTCAAACTAATGGGGCGAGAGTCTTAAAATCTCAAAACTATTGAAACTAGACATGAGGGAGAATGGGGTCGCGAAAAAAATTATCCATAAAAATGTTAATTGAAAAACACATAAACTCACATGAGCCTAATTCAGCGGGTGACCTATATAAATAAATATGACCTATATATTGTGGAAGCAGTAGCGTTAATATTATATAGTGTGTCTTTATTGATGATGAATAGTTAAATACTAGAGGGAAGGGGGATACGAGATTGTATAGTGTTTATATATATATATACCCGGTATATATTAATTAATATTAATATTAGTTTAACCAGACCACTGAGCTCTACAAAGAACTCTCATAGGGCTGGCCCGAAGGATTAGATCAAGATATAGTATATATATACAATATATATATATATATATATATATATATATATATATATACAGAATATACATACATTATGTGAATAATGTGACTAAATACCATACTGATAAATACTTTATATAGACAGACGGACATATATAATTGATAAAACTTACACTTACACTTATGGTAGTCCATCGTAGTCCGATGATGACGTTCCCTTGAAGAGAAAACTTGCGCATAGAAGAGTTTAGAGTGCCGAGGGAGGTGCGCAGTTCCAACTTCACTATCTTGGTACTGAACAGGGGTTGCTGATGGCACACCCACACACTCAGATGGAGAGAGAGAGAGAGAGAGAGAGAGAGAGAGAGAGAGAGAGAGAGAGAGAGAGAGAGAGAGAGAGAGAGAGAGAGAGAGAGAGAGAGAGAGAGAGAGAGAGAGAGAGAGAGAGAGAGAGAGAGAACAATCAAAATAAAAAACCAACCGTCTACAATACAAAGAGTTACATAAGAACCCCATTAATACTATACACATGATTCACACGTCTTTCCTCTGTAACACTTTAGTACGGTACTGTCGGATATGGTGTACTTAAATATGTAGTACAGTCGAGGTGGATAGTCATGATAGGCTTTGCTAGTACTTTTATATCTAGTTGTAACATATAATTGTCACTTAACCCTTTCAGTACCGGTGACGTCCTTTGAACCCTACTCTGGCTACTATTAGACGATTTTATTCAGCTTAAACAAGGCCTCAAGCAATGAAAAAGCTTCGAAATATCTCATTTAACCCTTTTTACTACCACAGATTCTTTTTAAACTACACAAAATCGTCTAAATATAACTAGAATTCAATTAATCATAATGAACAGGCTTCGGACTATCTCACTTAACCCTTTTCACTAGCACAGATCCTTCTTAAACTACAACAAAATCGTCTAAATATACCTAATAAACAATGACAAAATACAGGACCTCCAACAATTAAGAGACTTCGAACTATCTCACTTAACCCTTTTGACTACCACAGATCCTTCTTAAACTAAAAAAAAAAATCGTCTAAATGTAGCTGGTATAAAATTGAAAAGACGTCACCGGTACAGAAGGGGTTAACAGGCTTCGAACTATCTCACTTAACACTTTTCACTACCACAAATCTTTCTTAAGGGGGGTCACCTGCTTTTTTTATCTTTCTCTCCTTTTCTCTCTTTCCCTGGCTTGTATCCATTCGGCCCCATTCAGCCAACTGTTTTAAGACGTTTATCCCCATCCAGGTGTCTATTTTTTTCCTGGCGAGCGATAGCGAGCCAGCATTGTATGGAGAAATCCGGCTTCGCCGGAGACATTTTTCTATCGAAAACTGTACAAATTTAGCTTGCTGTCAAAACAAAAATATATATATATGCTGGCTCGCTACCGGTCGCCAGGAAATATTGACACCTGGATGGGGGTAAATATCTTAAAACAGTAGGCTGAATGAGGCCGAATATATACAAGCCAAAGAGAGAGGGAGAGAAAGAGAAAAAAAGCGAGTTGGGCTCCCTTAAACTACACATAATCGTCTAAATATATGTAGACTACAACGAAGAAGACGTCGCCTGTACAGAAGGGGCCAGCAACAGCGTACATCAGCGTTACATAAGAACCACGTCACTATTAACATTACCATACATGATTCATAGTGTCAGTACTCTTTATCATATTCAAGAAGGGGCCAGCAACAGCGTACATCAGCGTTACATAAGAACCACGTCACTATTAACATTACCATACATGATTCATAGTGTCAGTACTCTTTATCATATTCAAGGGGAGATGTTTATATATTTATTTATTTATTAACTAAATGTTGTTTTAGTTTCCTCCGTAGGCCTCCTTCAAGCTTAAATATTATCCCCAAGACAGATAGGTGTGCGCATTTTTCGGAAAAAAAAATGCCCGGGCCAAAGCCGATAGGACCTAAATTACAGTCTCGTTTTCGCTTGCCAGGAAAAAATTGACACCTAAATGGCACGAAAGGTATTATAATCGCCAAACTAATCGGGCGAATGTCTTTGACATTTCAAACCTAATGGACCTAAACATGAGGGAGAGGGGGTTTCAGAAACCCTTCTCTTAAGAAGCTTGTTTATACGGTACAGTCACCACCAAAAGTTAAGGCCAACTTTCGTAACTTTAACTTCACTTCTCCCTTGTGCAATTAGAGGATGCAGCCTTTTACTGCTAATTTTACCAATATTATACAATGCAGGAATATCGGTGCAATAATTGATGGAGGAGTTATGATGCACGGACGAAGTATTTTGAATAATCCACTAACTCCCAGTAAAAACAAAACTAATAATAATAATAGAATATATAAATATATAAATATAAATTAATATGAGCTAGAATAAAACCCAATATAAACACCAAACTACTACAGGTAGTGCTACTACTAATACTAACAAAATACTAAAACATAAGAATAAAACCCAATATAAACACCAAACTACTACCGGTAGTGCTACTACTACTACTAACAAAATACTAAAACATAAGAATAAAACCCAATATAAACACCAAACTACTACAGGTAGTGCTACTACTAATACTAACAAAATACTAAAACATAAGAATAAAACCCAATATAAACACCAAACTACTACCGGTAGTGCTACTACTAATACTAACAAAATACTAAAACATAAGAATAAAACCCAATATAAACACCAAACTACTACAGGTAGTGCTACTACTAATACTAACAAAATACTAAAACATAAGAATAAAACCCAATATAAACACCAAACTACTACCGGTAGTGCTACTACTAATACTAACAAAATACTAAAACATAAGAATAAAACCCAATATAAACACCAAACTACTACCGGTAGTGCTACTACTAATACTAACAAAATACTAAAACATAAGAATAAAACCCAATATAAACACCAAACTACTACAGGTAGTGCTACTACTAATACTAACAAAATACTAAAACATAAGAATAAAACCCAATATAAACACCAAACTACTACCGGTAGTGCTACTACTAATACTAACAAAATACTAAAACATAAGAATAAGATAATGTATTTAAATAATACAAATACTAGAACTACTACTGCTATTACCTTTAGCATGGACAAAATACAAAAATATATATGTAAATTAATGTATAAAATAATACTAATCAAGATCATAAAACTACCACTGCTGCTGCTAATACTAATAATGTTCAACAAACGAAGTAGGCTATTGTTTCAACGTAAACTGGTTTTGTTGATGTGTTATTAAGATTTACTTTATACCAGTATTTCTTAATTTACTAACTAACTTATTTACATTAATTGTTACAAAAATATCCAAAGTTAAGCCTGTCAAGATCCAATACGTATTTATTTTCCGCTTTCCGGCTATTACTAGACGATTTTATTCAGATTAGGAAGGGTACATGAAAGTCAGGGTTAATTGAGATAATCTTTACCCATATAATTTCCACACATCCTTCTTCAACTGTATACAATAGACTAATGATAGCCAGAATATACTGTAAAAATGCGTCACAATCTTCAAAGGGTTAAGGGAGCCCACCTCGTTTTGTTTCACTTTCTCTCCCTCTCTCTTTGGCTTGTATCCATTCGGCCCCATTCAGCCTACTGTTTTAATACGTTTACCCCCATCCAGGTGACAATATTTTCCTGGCGAGCGGTAGCGAGCCAGCATATATATATTTTTGTTTTGACAGCAAGCTAAATTTGTACATTTTTCGATGGAAAATGTCTCCGGCGAAGCCGGATTTCTCCATACAATGCTGGCTCGCTATTGCTCGCCAGGAAGAAATCGACACCTGGATGGGTATAAAAGTCTTCAAACAGTTGGCTGAATGGGGCCGAATGGATACAAGCCAGAGAAAGAGAGAAAAGGAGAGAAAGAGAAAATAAGCAGGTAACCCCCCTTAAAACTATGGAGGTAGGCCATAACTTTTGTGCTCACCTGTACATTGTGTGGTGGCCTTGCATAGGCCTACTTGAACACATCTCTTTGACATGGACGAGACTGTGAACATTGATTACTGAGAACCGATACTGGGGGTTAGTGGATTATTCAAAATACTTCGTCCGTGTATCATAACTCCTCCATCAATTATTGCACCGATATTCCTACATTGTAAAATATTGATAACATTTTAGCAGTAAAAGGCTGCATCCTCTAAATATTGCACCGATATTCCTTCATTGTAAAATACTGGCATAATTAACAGTAAAATACAGTATCCTCTAAATATTGCACCGATATTCCTGAACTGTAAAGTATCGGTATAATTAACAGTAAAATACAGTATCCTCTAAATATTGCACCGATATTCCTGAACTGTAAAGTATCGGTATAATTAACAGTAAAATACAGTATCCTCTAAATATTGCACCGATATTCCTGAACTGTAAAGTATCGGTATAATTAACAGTAAAATACCACATCCTCAAAATATTGCACCGATATTCCTGCAGTGTAAAATATTGGTATAATTAACAGTAAAATATCGTATCCTCTAAATACAGTATTGCATCGATATTTCTACATTGTAAAATATCGGCCAAATAAACAGTAAAAGACCGCACAATATGTTATTTGAAAACATTACTAAATGTTATGGTTTCTTATGTGTATATTAACTATAAATTGCGATACTAAAACCGTCCAAACATAATAAAGCTGATAGTTAGGCAGGATCTACATTTCAACAGTAATATATTTGTACTGAAATAGTTTAAAAGGTATGTGTAGATGTGTTGTATGTTGTGTAGATGTGTTGTATGTTGTGTAGATGTGTTGTATGTTGTGTAGATGTGTTGTATGTTGTGTAGATGTGTTGTATGTTGTGTAGATGTGCTGTGTGTTGTGTAGATGTGTTGTATGTTGTGTAGATGTGTTGTATGTTGTGTAGATGTGCTGTGTGTTGTGTAGATGTGCTGTGTGTTGTGTAGATGTGTTGTATGTTGTGTAGATGTGCTGTGTGTTGTGTAGATGTGCTGTGTGTTGTGTAGATGTGCTGTGTGTTGTGTAGATGTGCTATGTGTTGTGTAGATGTGCTGTATGTTGTGTAGATGTACTGTATGTTGTGTGTCGAGAATCACTAGAGAAATATCATCGAGCTATTAATCGGATTGTCTACCCCTCCTCCTCCCCCCCCCCCCCTCTCTCTCTCTCTCTCTCTGTCTCTCTCTCATTTTTCATTTATTTTTCCTTCTATCCTTCCTTCCATCATCCCCCTATCCTGTTTCATTCTCACTCACCTACTCTCACTCTCTCTCTCTCACTCACTCGCTCTCGCTCTCTCTCTCTCTGTCTGGCAGGCGAAATTAATACAATGCACACATTAGTTAACAATATATAAATATATATATATATATATATATATATATATATATATATATATATATATATAATTATATATAGTGTGTGTGTGTGTTAGTACAGTACCGGCAGTATAGACAGATACATACCATATATGCAGTACAGTGTAGGTATAGTCACGTGTTAGACTGGGGCTTACCATTACTATAAATAATACTCCTCTGTAACACCACACCACACTCTAATGTCTGTATATTTAGTAACACTCATTTTTTATTATAACCCTCTTTATTATTTATTATTTATGTGTTTAGTATGTAATTATTTATTTATTCAGTAGTTAGTATTTATTATAACACTCTCTGTATAGTCTAGTACTCTGTGTTAACCCCTTCTGTACCGGCGACGTCCTTTTTAACTTTATTCTGGCTCATATGAGACGATTGAATTCGGTTTAAAAAGGGCCTCCAGCAATCAACAGGCTTCGAACTATCTCAATGACCCCTTTTTACTACCACCTATCCTTCTTATACTGCACGAAATTGTCTAAATATAACCAGATTACAATTAAAAAGACGTCATAATCAACATAAGCAGTACAATGTTAGTATAGTCACGTGTTAGGCTGGGGTGTAGCATTACCAGTCCCTTGGTAACACTACACCATACTCTATTTAGTACACTAAACTATTTTAAGATATTTATTTATTAATTTGTTATCTATTTATTTATGTACGGTAGCGCTAATAAGTCATTCATCAGCTGGCATTACGGTTGGCTCGCTCTGTGCTGTATGAATGTCTGGCAGATGTTGAATAGGGTGGTTAAGTGTAGGGACATGTTGGTATATCTCACTCAAAAAGAAGAAATCGCGTGTAAATATTGCTGATACCCATTATTGATCAAAACATAATTGGTGCTGAGACATCACTTATTAGGCCGATTGTACAGCAGCGCTAATAAAGCATGGTTCACACATTCAGGAGTGCGAGCCCGAGTTTTCACGAGTATTCAGTCGCGGATACTCGGGTAATGACTCTTGCAATATCGGAGGAACACGTGGGCACTCTGGGTCCTTCCCGGATACTCCTGAGAAGTCGGCTCGGGCAGCCCAATTTTCATACATGCATGAAATTCTGGCCCCGAGTCAGCTCAACGTCAAGACACTCATGATCACTCTTGAACATTCGAAATAATACTTAAGTACTCTAATTAACTCTTAATAACTCTTTAGTACTCGGAAGTACTCGGTTTTAAATCGGGAACACTCGTGGACAAATGCATGGGGTCGAAACATGCCCGATTGATACCGAGTATGCCCGAATCCTTAGGAGTAGCCAAGAGTGTCTGGCAGTGACTCGGGATAACTCCGGCTTCCAATGCAATGCACAGGCAAATGTGCCCGAATTCTAACGAGTGTACCAAGAGTGATGCCGAGTGTAACCCGAATGATAACGACTGTAACACGAATGTGCCTGATTGTCCCCGATAGCAACTGTTATTTAAAATTCTGGAACCTGAAAAGTTCCGATTCTTGAAGAGTTATGCCGAGTGTTTCCGAAATGTCCCGAGTGATCCCGAATGCAACTCGAATGTAACCAGAGTGTTGGAGAGTAACTCCGAGTGTAACCCGAACGTTCTAGAATCGACGAGTCAAGCCCGAGTGGTGGAAACACCGCCCGGCAAGCTGGCAAGAATGGAAGCCCTTATAGTTGTAAAACTAGGAGCCTTCATTGGGTGGACATCTGATGGCAACATGTTTCCTGTCAAGGGCACCTATGGCATGCTGGAAACCCCACCGTCTGGCAAACATGCTGGCCACCTCCCTCCACTCATCAGGTGTTCTGGGGCACCGTAACACTTCCGGTTGGTATTCTGCGACAATGGCTTCGCTTCGCAGGTTTCAGGAACAATGAGGGAGATTGTGTTGCGTGCCACACGGAAACCATACTGAAGGCTGGCATACGAGTCTCCCGTTATTAGGTATCAGAGTGTTATGGCTACCCGTATGCCAGGTGTCAATGTCTCCCGCCAAAAGGTGTCCTGCTTCTGTATCCTGGGACCAACACGAGCCACCAACTCCCTAAACATGGCACTGTCAACACGGAGGAAATTCTTGAAGCCCTTGCGATCCTCGGCCTCGTGCTCCCTCATCAGCTGCTCGTAAACTCCATACTGTGGCCGTCTGAGTAGCCACTTCCTAGCCCACACACTCTTTGGTCTCCTCTGCCGTTGACGCCTGCCTTCATGTTGCAACTCCTCTTCCTCTAGGGCATCCAACTCGAGTTGTAGAAGCTTAAGTTGCACCTTCGCTAGGTTCTGGAGCCTCCTGCAGGACATGGTGCCTGGGTCGGGTGTTGTGAGCTGCGCAGTGGTGACTGTGGGTGTGGCAAGGGTTGTCATGGGAGGCCCTTTATATATGCCAGAGGAACAATGGGAGGCAGTCGGGGCATACTTTCAACGAACTCGTAGGCATACTCGTGAACACTCGTCAAAACTCGGCAATACTCGTGTTGCATTCGGGATCACTCGTGATTTCTCGTACATAATCGCATGCACTCGGGATCCAAAACTGACCGTTAAAATTCAAATTTCCACACACTCTCAGTACACTCGCAGCACACTTGTAATGACTCGGTAATTACTCCGAGTGTCCATGCATAATGACTCGGTAATTACTCCGAGTGTCCATGAATGTACTCGTAGCTACTCGACATAACTCGTGGACACTCGAGGTCACTCCAGTAGACTCGTGGTATTTTTCACAATCAGCCTCTTTTTTGGCCGATTACCTGCGATTGGAGATTCGGGCAAACTTGGCCTCACACTCCTGAATGTGTGAACTAGGCTTTAGTCATGTCTCAGCTGTCATTACGTTTGGCTCGCTCTGTGCTGTATTAATGACTGCCAGATGTTGAATAGGGTGGGTAAATGTAGGAACATGTTAATATATCTCACTCAAAAAAAACCATGTATAGATATTGCTGATACCAAATATTGATCAAAATGTACTGGGTGCCAAGACATCACTTGTTAGGCCGACTGTACTTATGTATTACTGTTAGGCTGGGGGGGGGGGGGGGCAATACTATACCCTGTTTCAAATAGATAGTCCAGAAATCGAGAACCCTAACCTCTGTAAATAAAAAGAATTAGAGCAAATGGGTTGTACATCTCCACACCTATTCCCTGGCTGACCCTTCCCAAATGGTAGGCATATTAGCTCGATTGTTCTAGTCGTTTGTGAGTTATAGAGGTTAATGTTCAAGAGTTCTGGCCTAACTCTTTGGAACAGGGTATAGTCCCGGTAATACTACACCACACACGCTTTTGTAGTGTACAGTAGCCCACATAATTTATGTTCCTCGTCGTGATCTTATGTATGAAAGTAAAATAGTATGAATGTATTGCGAGTGTGGTTTCTTTTAAGTATCAGTTGACTAATCAGATGAGTGAATCACTGGATAAGAAATTACACTCGTTATTCAATCATGGGCATTATATTGCTGTGTATAAGATCACGGAGAGGAACAGAACTTATGTGGACAACTGTACAGTACATGCAGTAATACTAGTTCTTATTGTCCTACGCGACCTTGGCTGTCACAATGAACAGCTATAGTTTGTCTGTATTCAGCTGGCGGTAAATTATCATGGCCTCACTTTGATTAATCTGCTATTATAAAGATTACTTAACCCCTTGAAGATTATGCTGCATTTCGATAGTTTATTCAGGCTGTCATTAGACGATTTTATGTAGCTTAGGAAGGATTTGTGGGAATTAAATAGGTAAAGACTATCCCAAATTAACCCTTTGACTTCCATATACCCTTCCTAATCTCAATAAAATCGTTTAATAACAGCCAGAGCACAGAAGAGAAATGCGTCATTGGATCTTGAAAGGGTTAATGAAACATGTTAATTAATTATATAATTTTGGTATTTATATGAGGCAGAGATATACAGTACCGGTAGTGCATTTATATGAGGCAGAGATATACAGTACCGGTAGTGCATTTATATGAGGCAGAGATATACAGTACCGGTAGTGCATTTATAGTTTTCCATTAACGCTTTCAGTACCGGTGCCGTCCTTTTAACTTTATTCTGCCTACTATTAGACATTTTTATTCAGCTTAAAAAGGGCCTCCAGCAATTAACAGGCTTCGAACTATCTCGCTTAACCCTTTTTGCTACCACAGATTACATTTTATTCTGGCTAAAGTTAGAAAATGTCATACAGTTTAAGAAGGACCATGATATTCAGAATGATGATAATATATACCCCTCTGAGTGGTAGAGGTAGATGACAAGCTAAATAAAATCGACTAATGGTAACCTGCATAAGATGAAAATAGCGTAATGGTGGTGAAGGGGTTAACCATTTCAGTACCGGTGCCGTCCATTTAACTTTATTATGGCTACTACTAGACGATTTTATGCACCTTTAACCCCTTCACCACCATTACGTAAATGTCATCATATTCTGGTTACCATTAGACGATTTTCTATACCTAGTTTGTAATATACCTATACGACTCAAATGGGTAAATACGATCTCAATAAACCCTCTTAGTAACATAGGTCCTTCTTAAACTGCATAAAATAATCTAATTATAGCCAGAATCAAAGGTAAACATACGTCATGGTGCTGAAGGGTTTAACAGGTTTCGAACTATCTCACTTAATCCTTTTTACTACCACAGATCCTTCTTAAACTGCACAAAATCATCTAAATATATATAGCGTGTAATGTCATAGGCTTACTTAGTCCCTCTGTGGCCCACACCTATTTTCTAAGCTGAATCAAACACGATTGGTGGTTTGAAAGGTTGCTGTCACTACTATTGTCTTCTATTCCACCCCCTGTACCTAGTCTCTGTCCAAACCTTGCGACATATACAACTAACCATCATCACTAAACCACACCACTGTCACTACTATTGTCTTCTACTCCACCCCCTGTACCTAGTCTCTGTCCAAACCTTGCGACATATACAACTAACCATCATCACTAAACCATGCCACTGTCACTACTATTGTCTTCTATTCCACCCCCTGTACCTAGTCTCTGTCCAAACCTTGCGACATATACAACTAACCATCATCACTAAACCATACCACTGTCACTACTATTGTCTTCTATTCCACCCCCTGTACCTAGTCTCTGTCCAGACCTTGCGACATATCCAACTAACCATCATCAGTTTCTTTTTTTTTCTTCACTGTACTAAAGTGTCGTATTATCATATGAAAGTGACATTATGTATGTGTTTCTGTGATTGTGTGTATGTACTGTATATTTGAAAGAGTGGAGGTATACGGAATGTTGTGTACAGTATGTGTATGTGGAATAGTGTACAGGTTGTGTGTGTGTGTGTGAAAGAGTGGAGGTATACGGAATGTTGTGTACAGTATGTGTATGTGGAATAGTGTACAGGGAGTGGCGGAATGTTGTGTACAGTATGTGTATGTGGAATAGTGTACAGGTTGTGTGTGTGTGTGAAAGAGTGGAGGTATACGGAATGTTGTGTACAGTATGTGTATGTGGAATAGTGTACAGGTTTTGTGTGTGTGTGAAAGAGTGTAAGTGTGTGGAATGTACGTGTACTGTATGTGTGTGTGTGTGTGTGTGTGTGTGTGTGTGTGTGTGTAAGTACTAAAGCATCTTGGGTACACCGATGCAGAAAAAGGCTTCCTGCTAATAATACTTTATCTGCCACCTAGCTGACGTCTACAGTGACAGAGAGAGAGAGAGAGAGTGAGAGTGAGAGAGTTACAAGGAATAGTTAGTATCTCAGAGACCTTGCGGTCCATTCCGAGGAGATACTCGAAGTTAAAGGAGAGAGACTGTTTAGTGCACTACACTCTTTATTGAGTGTGCAAAATAATATCTACTTTCTTCCTGAACTGCTCTACTGAAGAACTGTTTATAGTCCGGGAGCAAGGGCCGCAAATTGTGTCTAGATAAAATCAACCTCATCCATACCATTGTGAATGAAATTTGTAGAGTTATATAGAAAGAGTATAATTTTTAGACATATAATGCTAAAATCGTAACTTCGAAATTTACTGTATTTAAGAGATATATTGAAAACAAAATTGAATATGTTAGTTACCCCTCAAAAAATTTCTTTGATTTAAATTCCTAATTACTTGTGAATGTTGCGTTTTTGTATTACAGTTTTGTAGATAATATTTTAGCATAACTAATTAGTTACATTTGAAGACGCTATTTTGAATGTTTTGAGATATTAGTTAAATTAAATATAGAAGAAAACGGTTTGTTATTACTTATTATGGGTGACTGAAGCAGTATAATTGTAGGCTCCAGGCTCCAATCTGCAAGGCAGGTAGCGTATAATAAAGGACTGCTGTATTTATTACCCTTCCGTACTATTGCAATATAGTCTCAGAGCAAAATAGTCTCAACATAGCATAAGTCCATGATAGTCTCAGTATAAAATAGTTTCAATTTAGTTTCAGTCAGGGTCCAAAATAGTCTCAACATAGTCAAAGTGCAAAATAGTCTCAAGATATAGCCTAAACAATCTGAAAATAGCCTCAAAATAATCTCAATACAAAATAGTCTCACAATGCTGCCAGCATATAAAGTTGAGGATAAAACTTGCCGGTAAAATTTCTCATTTCTCAGGCTTCACACCTAAATCTAATTTCTATTTCCGTTGGGGGAGATAACAGCCGCCACTATCACTACTGTCACTATTAACACCACGACTACTACCATCATTATCATCACCATTCATCATCATCATCGTAAACCATCATCATCACCACCACCACCACCACCTCCTCCTCACCACCACTACCACCAATCATCACAGTCAATTAATACCTAACACTGCCAAGGCTTCGTAAACTGATTGTAGCACAAACACTCATACGTACAGTAAACACATACAAACACAGTACACGCACACACATACGCTACACGCACACATACATGAAGATACATACATACACACACACAATAAACAGAACGCACACACACACACAGTACACACACTCATTATACAGTTGACATACACATATAAACAGTACACACACAGACATATAAACAGTACACAGACACACAGACACACACACACACCTCCAGGGTTATAAGACACGTATAAACACCTAAACTGGCTAAACATTCAAAACATTAACAAACACGGCCTATTAAGGGGGATTTACTGGCTTTTTCTGGACCCCCTTCTCCCTCATGTCTAGCCACATTCGTTTTGATATTTTAAGACGTTCGCCCCATTAGTTTGTCAACGTTTATACCTTTCGTCCCATTTATTTGTCAACATCAAGAACTTTCGTGCCATTTAGGTGTCGATTTGTTCCTTGCGAGCGAACTAGCTAGCCTGTATTAACCACACAGAGTAACACTAACGACTTGTCCAGGCAATTTTTGAGCGGCACCTTCTATTTAGTTGGTCCCCAGACCCCCTTGAAGCTAAATTTGTACATTTTTCGGTAGAACAATGTTTCGGCCAAAGGCAAATCTCTCTTAAAATATAGGATTGCTATCGCTCGCCATAAAAAAACAACAACAACTGGACACTTGAATAACGCGACTTATCATAGAATGTTGATAGTTTTTTTTAGTCTTTATATTGTGCCATTCCTGTTTTGGTTTGTTTGTTTTGCAAGTTTTATATCATAATCGTCAAATTAATGGGTCTATCTAGACTAAACAAAATGGCCCCACAGGCTAGGTAGAGTTCAGGCGTGTGATCACCGTTTTAGTATATTTTGGTGCCAGGTATGTGGAGTGTAACCTTTGATGTGTGTTATGTGTGTTAATGTTTAGTGTGTAGTATATGTTGGTGCCAGGTATATGGAGTGTAACCTTTCTATCTATCTATCTATCTATTGCCTGACGCCGTGATCCCCGAAGGGGTGGCCACGAACGAACCGCCCCCATGCACCTCTGTCCCCAGTCAGTCGACGCCCCTCCCCCCAACCAGCACCGCCTTCGTTCATGTAGTTCCTCACTCCATCCTTCCACCTCATATTCGGTCTACCTCTCCCCCTCTGTCCCTCCACCTTGCTCTCGTACACCCTCTTAGTCATTCTCTCGCTTTCCATACGTTCCATATGGCCGAACCATCTCAAGTTGTTCCTTTTCACACTTTCCAGCACATCTACCTCCACACCACACCTCCTTCTTACTTCCTTATTAGTCTGTCTATCCCTCCATGTAACTCCGCACGCACTCCTTAAGTAATTCATTTCCACTGCTCTCACTCTTGGTCTGAGTCTCTCAACCAACGTCCATGCTTCGCTTCCGTAAGTCAGTGTCGGGATTACCACACTGTCATGCAAGGACTTCTTCACTTCCATACTGACCACCCTATTTCTTGTTACTGCTTTTAGCGTTCCTACAACCCTCTTCCCCTGTTGTACCCTCTCCCGCACCTCTTCATCCATAGTCCCATCTTTACTCAACACACTGCCCAGATACTTAAAAGAGTTGACGATCTCCATAGCCTGACCGTTCAGCTTCACCTCACACTCTGTGACTTCACCCCTTTCGAAGACCATAACCTTTGATGTGTGTTATATGTGTTAATGTTTAGTGTGTAGTATATGTTGGTGCCAGGTATATGGAGTGTAACCTTTGATGTGTGTTGATGTGTGTTAATGTTTAGTGTGTAGTATATGTTGGTGCCAGGTATATGGAGTGTAACCTTTGATGTGTGTTATATGTGTGTTATGTGTGTTAATGTTTTAGTGTGTAGTATATGTTGGTGCCAGGTATATGGAGTGTAACCTTTGATGTGTGTTATGTGTGTTATGTGTGTTGATGTGTGTTAATGTTTAGTGTGTAGTATATGTTGGTGCCAGGTATGTGGAGTGTAACCTTTGATGTGTGTTCAGATAGGGGACACACGCCAACAGACCCCAACCTGTACAATATTGACACTAGTGGACTTTATATAACCTACACAGGGAGTCACACGTACGATTTGTCTGGCATTTTTCGAACGGCATTTTCTATTTAATTGCCCCCCGAACCCCTTCAAGCTAAAATTGTACATTTTTCGGTAGACAAATGTCTCGGCCGAAGGCCGTTTTATTTCAAAGAAACAGACTGGCTATTGATCGCCATCGCTCGCCAGGAAAAAAATCGACACCTGAATGGGATGAACTATCTTATAATCGCAAGTAAATAAGGCTAAACATATAGGTGAGATAAAAACAATACCTCCCACGGGACGGGTAGAGTTAAGACATATGATCAATGTTTTGGGATGTAGCATATTTTGGAGCCAGGTATGCCGAGTGTGACCTTTGATGTCTATGGGTGTACGTCAAGGTAGCGGACAGACGCCAACAGAACCCTCTACCATATTGACAGTTGTGGACTTTAAGGGGAGGCTTTTAGTTTGTTCCCTAGACCTCCATCAAGCTTTAAATTACACCCCCTAGACCCCTTTTCAGGATAAATTTTTACATTTTTCGGTAGAAAAATTCCTGGCCGAAGGCCGATTCCTTCTAAATTACAGGGTCGCTATCGCTCGCCAGGTAATAATCGACATCTAATTGGCATGAAAGGTCTTAAAATTGACAGAAATGGAGCAAAAGTTTTTATAATAGCCAAACTAATGGGGCGAACGTATTATAATCTAAAACACAATGGGGCTAGACATGAGGGAGAAGGGGGTTCAGAAAACAAACTCATGTGGAAATCTCCCCTTAAATAACCTACGAATGGGGTCACACTATCGATTTGTCTGGCATATTGCGAGCGGCATTTTTTTCTTCGAGACACATTAAGGCGATGTCAGTTGAGTAATTTGTCCATCAATTATTACAGACACTTGTATTTTGACAGCTTTAAATGTGTAAGTTCCGTAAGAATTAAACTATCTTATCTATCTATCTATATGCTCAGGCCCAATCCCCACTTTTCCTATTGTTTACTAAACTACCTATAACATAATCTATTGTTTACTAAACTACCTATAACATAATCTATTGTTTACTAAACTACCTATAACATAATCTATTGTTTACTAAACTACCTATAACAAAATCTATTGTTTACTAAACTACCTATAACATAATCTATTGTTTACTAAACTACCTATAACATAATCTATTGTTTACTAAACTACCTATAACATAATCTATTGTTTACTAAACTACCTATAACATAATCTATTGTTTACTAAACTACCTATTACATAATCTATTGTTTACTAAACTACCTATAACATAATCTATTGTTTACTAAACTACCTATAACATAATCTATTGTTTACTAAACTACCTATAACATAATCTATTGTTTACTAAACTACCTATAACATAATCTATTGTTTACTAAACTACCTATAACATAATCTACCTTCCATCTAGTTTCAGAGTCCAATGCGAACAAGTCTCCTACGCATTGGATTCGGAAACTAGACCGAAGGTAGATTATGCTAGGCAGTTACATTCTTATGAACATTGAATTTTGAAGCTGCCAGACTACAATTGCCCGTAAAAATAGCTCGTGTAACACCCCCTTTAAGCCGGTATCACACGAGCGCTTTTTCACCCAAAATGTATCATTAACACTGGTCTGGCAGCTCATAAGGTAAACATTTGATATTTTTTCTGTTACCTAAATTCATCTACCATCAGTCTAGTTTCCGATACCAGTGCAAAATATTCCAGAAATGTTGCCAGAAAAATGTTGATTATAGAATGTTGACTATAAAAGTTCTCGTGTGATACCGGCTTTACTCTCGAAGGGCATTAGCAACTAGACTAAAGAGAGAAAACTTTGGAGATTTATTAGAAAATGTCAATAATTTGTCTTTTTCTACGGAAGACATATTATATATGCCGGTATATTAACCTTTTCAGTATCGGTGACGTCCTTTTCGTTATATTCGGACAACTATTATATTATTTTATTCAGTTTAGGAAGGACCTCTGTTAATTAAAGAGGCTACAGGCTATTTCATTTAATCCTTTGAGGTACCGCAGATACATCCTAAGTTGAATAAAATCGTCTAATGGTGTCCAGAATATGATGTAACGGACGTCACCGGTATTGAATGGGTTACAATTTCTGTAACTGTTATACAAAGCTTGTATTACACGTACTGAACCTTTAACTGTCTTGGTGGTGTAATGGTTATAGCGTTTAAGTTATGTACGTGGTGTCTTGAGTTTGAATCCCGAGAAGATCACATGCTTTCATTAATTTTATGTGGGAGTGGTTGATGTTAAGAACAATAATGAATTAATTACATACTGATTATGTACAGTATATGGGTCTTGTTAGTCTAAATTATTCATTATAATGTACACAAATTTAAACTTGTGTAGGAGACAGTAGTAAGAACTAATTGAGAGAGAGAGAGAGAGCGCGTGACGTGAGAGAGGGAGGGACAGAAAGGATATTCAGGAAGGTTAATTAAAGGAATGAGAGCGTCACTTGAGTTTAACTTGCCGACTAACGAGGTTAATTGGCCGCTAACTAAAGTGGCTCTACCTTGGGAGGCGGGGGGGGGGGGGGGGGAGCTACTGTTGTTGTTCCTTCCTTCCTTCCTTCCTACCTATCTTTCTTTCTTTCTTTAATATGTTCTTTCTTTTTCATTTTGTTTATCTTTCTTCCTTCCTCCTGTCCTTCCTCCTTTCTTCCTCTTTTCCTTCCTTCCTTCCTTTATTTCTCTCATCCTCTCTTCCTTTATTTCTCTCTTCCTTCCTTCCTTTATTTATCTTTTCCTTCCTTCCTTCCTTCCTTTACTTCTTCCTATCTTCCTTCCTTCCTTTACTTCTTTCTACCTTCCTTCCTCCCTCCCTTTATTTCTCTCTTCCTTCCTTCCTTCCTTTATTTCTCTCTTCCTTCCTTCCTCCCTTCCTTTATTTCTCTCTTCCTTCCTTCCTTCCTTTATTTCTCTCTTCTTTCCTTCCTTTATTTCTCTCTCCTTCCTTCCTTTATTTCTATCTTCCTTCCTTCCTTCCTTTCTCTCTTCTTTCCTACCTTCCTCCCTTCTTTCTCTCTTCCTTCCTTCCTTCCTGTATTTCTCTCTCTTCCTTCCTTTCTTTCTTCCTTCCCCTCTTTCTTCCTTCCCTTCTTTCTTCCTTCCCTTCTTTCTTCCTTCCTTCCTTCCTTTATTTCTCTCTTCCTTCCTGTCTTCCTTTATTTCTCTCTTCCTTCCTGTATTTCTCTCTCTCTCTTCCTTCCTTCCTTCCCTTCTTCCTTCCTTCCTTTCTTCATCCCTTCTTTCTTCCTTCCTTCACCTCTTTGTTCCTTCCCTTCTTTCTTCCTTCCCTTCTTTCTTCTTTCCCCTCTTTCTTCCTTCCCTTCTTTCTTCCTTCCTTCCTTCCTTCCTTTATTTATCTCTTCCTTCCTGCCTTCCTTTATTTCTCTCTTCCTTCCTGTATTTCTCTCTCTCTCTTCCTTCCTTTCTTCCTTCCCTTCTTTCTGCCTTCCCTTCTTTCTTCCTTCCCTTCTTTCTGCCTTCCCTTCTTTCTTCCTTCCCTTCTTTCTTAAAATACAATTGACCTGGTTTGGAAACTATTAGTTAGTTAGTTAAAAAAGGACTTCAGAGGCTATCAACCTTTCTGGAATAATAAGCCAGCACACTGTACAGTTGGTCAAAGTTCCAGCTGACCCACCCTCACTCTGGGGCTCGCAGAATTAGCTGGCAATACTGGTCTAGTTGCCAACCAGAGGATATAATAACTTGAATATTTAAGCAAATCTACGAACTTTGGGTGAATGTTCGGGATCATACATAGCAATATATGCATTTTAATTTGAGATAGGCTTACTTTCCCTTGTTTAGTATATGTTCTAACAATGATATAGCCAAAATCAGAGCTACCAATCCCAATCTTTGTAAGACACACCTCCTTCTTACACCAGTGTTGCCAGATAATTCTGCGAGCCCCAGAGCGAGGGTGGGTCAGCTGGAACTTTGACCAACTGTACGTCAAGAATAGCGTCATGATTGGAGCCCCATTTCGAGAACTCCAGTCCTTTGCTATTATCTTGATTATTATGAATCACATACGTAAAGTTGCTGAATACCTGTCTATAAAACATATTAATTAGTCATAAAACTCAAAGTTATTGCAAAAGCATATAATTTCTTCACTCACCTTACACAACATATTTGATCTTTCTCCCTCTTTCAACAAATACATCGTACTTAATATAGCTAATTAAGTTAAATATATATACACTTGTACTCTTCTCACCACTATACCCTGTTCCAAGTAAGTAGGCCAAAAGTGTTGAACATTAACCTCTGTATCTCACAAACGAATAGAGTAATCGAGCTAATCTTTAACTGTCTTCGTAGCGCAATGGATAAATGCACTGAATTTCGGTGTGAGCATCCTAGGTTCGAATCCCTGGACTGCCACATGTATTTGTTGATTTCATTAATTGTGTTTAGAAGTAAAGTCGGTTGGTGGAGGGAACATAATATGTCTACCATTTGTGAAGGGTCAGTCAAGGAATAGGTGTAGAAATGTTCAGCCCATTTGCTCTAGCCTTTTTTGAGTTACAGAGGATGGGGTTCCAGATTTCTAGCCTACCTATTTGGATCAGGGCATAGTACTTATTTTGCCCATGGATGATGTGGTATTAAAATGACTACATGCCCGGTACCCAAAGTAAAAGGCTAACAAACCAGAGACTATTCAGGGAGGGGATAGCCCAGTGGATAGCGTGGTGGACTACGGACCAAATGGACCTCAGATCGAGTCCACGCTAAACGTCGGGGTTTTTCTGAGGTGATCTGACCGTTCCCGCTGTTCTACAAATACCCTGGCTACACCGACACGTCAAGAAAATACCCCCTATATCGTCACCTACTCATAGCGAAAAAGATGCCCGACCATATTCGAAGATACTGTGAACGACCATATAGCTACTCTCCACATCAAGTGACGTGTATTATAGGGGTTAGTCGTCTAGCTTTTTGACCCACTTATAATGAATAGACGAGAGAGAGAGAGAGAGAGAGAGAGAGAGAGAGAGAGAGAGAGAGAGAGAGAGAGAGAGAGAGAGAGAGAGAGAGAGAGAGAGAAAAATTGCATAATATGACTACCACTATGTATGATTAATTATTTATTTGGTGAATCTATTTAGCAGAGTAAAAATGCGAGACAATTACATTTTAAAACTGGAATGACTGAAAATTAACTCTTTCAGTACCGGTGACGTACTTTTCATTATGTTCTGGCAACATTTAGACGTTCTTATTCAGAATAGGAAGGATGTCTAGCAATTAAAAGACCTCCAGTCCTCTCATTTATTCCTTTTAACTCCGACAGGTAATTCCTAAGCCGCATACAATCGTCTAAACATAGCTAAGATCAGACAGAACAGCACTGAAAGGGTTAGTGCAAATAATGAAACCTGATATTTATTTGGTCTGGCTATTTTAGCACTTTAAAAGACATAATAAGAATTGATAATCATAATTTTCATGATAATATTTTATGATGATGACTTAAGGGGGAGGGGGGGGGGGGCATATGGATCCCTTCTCCCTCATGCTTAGCCCCATTAGTTTTGAAATTTTAAGACATTCGCCCCATTAGTTTGGCGATTTTAAGATCTTTCATGCCATGTCGGTGTCGCCTTTCTCCTGGAGAGCATAACCGGCCAATCAGGCTAGTTTTGAAGAAAAAAAAATCCAAAAATGTTGCCGATTTTTTTTTGGTGATACAAGATGAAGACACGAGATCTGGTGTGATACCCCTCTTTAGTGTGTGTGTGTGTGTGTGTGTGTGTGTGTGTGTGTGTGTGTGTGTGTGTGTGTGTGTGTGTGTGTGTGTCTATGTGTGTGTATATGGGTGTGGTGTGTGTGTGTGTGTAAGCACAGTACCGTACCGCACATCCTGTTAGGTAGCTGACTAACTATCGCTGACATTGCTGACCATATTGGCTGACAATCCTACAGTATGATGATCCTTCACTCAAACACACTCACACACACACACACACACACAAGGCTAAAAAAAAACGCATGAAAGGCTGACGCAAGTAAAAATCCAATAAAAACATCCTTCACTCAACAACGATTGCTGACTAACAATGCTGAATATACGGCTAAATGAATGCTGATCCATGCTGATGATGAGACAGACACTACTTTAACCCTATGTGGTGAGAGGGGGGGGGGGGGGGGCTATTACCACCCTCCGTTTCATTCCATAAGTTTGTAGATTTTAAGACGCTTCACCTCATTAGTATGACGACTATAGGACACTTCACCCCATTTTTTCCCCTAGGCAATCGATAGTGAACCTTCAATTTGAGAGAAACCGGCATTCGGTAGGAACTTTTTGTCTATATATATACATATACAGTATATACTGTACTATATATATATATATATATATATATATATATATATATATATATATATATATATATATATATATACTTTTCTTTAAGGCAGGCGAGGTTGAAGGAAATACAAGTATCAGCATTAATTATTTTATTATTAAGACTTTCAATAGAACGAACAGCAATTCTCAGGTGTTCTGGGAGATTGTGCAAAAGGTGAGCAAAATTCATGATGATCCGACGCGTTTCGATAGACAACTATCATCTTCAGGGAAAGGAAGGTAAGTGAATAGGATACGGAACGGAAGTATATAGGAAAGGTGAAGCAAGTAATAAATTTGATCACTCTTATGCTTCGAATACTAGAGTTGGTACAGAGGAAGTAGTAGGGGGTGAGGAAGTGAATTTTAGTAGGAGATGAAGGCGTCGGGGCTTGACCCAACTTGCGTGAGCTGGTTTTTGTTGGAGACAGTTTGAGGATACTTTTCGAGAGGGGACAGGACGGACAACACATAGGGAACGGAAGTATATAGGAAAGGTGAAGCAAGTAATCAAATTTACCCTAGTGATACGACCTACGCCAAGGCCGATTTTACACTCCAGGTACCCAGTTTAACGTATGGGTGGGACGAGGCGAACACGAGAGAAGGCCTGCCCAATGGCCACTGAGCAATCCTGGTGGCTAACCAAGTTCTCAGTCTCGTGTGTTGATTGGTTGTAGGAAGCCACCAATCAGGCCCCTGAATTCATTTTCGCCACCATGAATCCAGGTACTCATTTTCGTCTGAGTGAGACGGAACTGACAGGGAATGGAGTTTACATATTAGGTAGATCACAGTAAGGTTTATTGGGTGTTGGCTAGCATATGATTGGCTAGTTGGCGACTATGAATTTTGCTCACCTTTAGCACAATCTCCCAGAACACCTGAGAATTGCTGTTCGTTCTATTGAAAGTCTTAATAATAAAATAATTAATGCTGATACTTGTATTTCCTTCAACCTCGCCTGCCTTAAAGAAAATTTATGACCTGGCTACACCAACATATATATATACGGTATAATATTATATGGTGTCCCAGGAGGAAAGGGCATAACTTTGGGAAATGATAAAACAAGGTATTCTAAGCATAAAATGTTCTATAACAAAAATTCCAAATCTCAACCGTTAAAAAGATATTGATGGTTTAATTTAGTGTCCTCCCCCGCATCACTGTAATGGACTCTTCTATTTCAAATAGTTTCCAACTGGTCCAAAGTGAGCTAATATGTCTATAATCATTTTGAAACTTACAGAATTATAGTATCTTTATAATAGCATGGCAAAATAATTGCAGAAAGATGGAGGTGTGGTAGGCAGTAGGACAGCTAGGCCAGCCTTGTGGGAAATTACTGAAGAAAATACCATTTTCAACATGCAATATCTCTATACCGGTCGAGATTTGGAATATTTCTTATAAAACATTTTAGGCTTAGAATACCTTGTTCTATAATTTCCCAAAGTTATGCCCTTTCCTCCTGGGAAACCCTGTATATATATATATATATTTATATATATATATATATATATATATATATTATGTAAATGCCTCAGCTAGGATTCGAACCTCAGTCAGTGTGACATCCAACGCTTTAACCTACTCGACCACGGCGTGATAAAAGCTAACCTAATGCTAAGCATTTATTCATGCAATTGACGCGTTATGAAATAGTCTACAGACTCTACACGTATTAGGGGAGGTGTGGTGGAGTGGTCATGCCACTGGACTGGTAATCCAATGGTCCCGGGTTCGAATCCCGATATATCAATGGAAAGATATTATTGGGATGGAATTTGTGCTGTACATGGTATCAGTGCATTACTACAAAGCCCACCAAAATGCCAAAAAAATATCCTCATTGTTCCTTGATTAAATAGCACTGTATGAATATTCCCATTTTCAAAATATGCTACAGGGGGACAATGCCTAGTGAGTTCATTGCTCAATAGGTGGCGTTCTGAGAGTGAGGGTCGAGTCTAGGGGGTTAGACAGTGAAGCACTGGGGCGAGGCTGCTTCGAGCCGTGGGTGGGCAACCGGGTCCCGTGCATCTTGCGAAGGCAAGATAGTGGGGGCTGGTTGCATCTAAAATTGCTTCACATGTCTCACTCCCTAGACTGGAACGAGACCTCACAGGCTTCACCGTAAATTGTACGGTTGAATGTACAGGCTCTTGGCCTATGTCCGAGAGGGAGTGGTTGGAATATAGAAAAATGAAAAACAAATTAAACTTCTATTGTATAGGTTACTCCTTGGATTACAAGAGGCCCTTCCTAAGCCGTATAAAATCGCCTCAAGTTAACAAGATTATAATGGAATATAAATATAAATACAAATCATATTACTGAAGCATAAAAGTACACCAAAGTTCCAAACCCATATAAAACACCTCGCCACCCCCACATCTCGCCCCCTCATTGCCGTCAGCCCTCCACACACGAGGGATATTTTGGGCCCCGTACACGATTGGAATCTATTATTATCAGCGATATGGAATCAGGAGTACGTTCATGTGTGGGTGGACGCGGAGAGGAGGGGGGGGGGGTCTTTTTATGGCATCTATAGTTGGAGGAGAGGTTAACAGTTTGTATATGGTAATTTATGAGAGTTGCGTAGATACAACTGCACAGACTCGACGGTCCTTATGGTGTTGCTCTAAAAAAAAAAAAAATTTTTTTTATACATGTTCCAACACCATTTAGGTGTCGATTTTGTTCCTGGCGAGCCAACAATTTAGGAGAACTTTTTTTGTTACCAAAAAAGTTCAAATTCATCGCGAAGGGATGTCTTGGGGGTATTTGTTAAACGTTGATGGAGGTCTAGGGAGCAAAAAAAAAAAAAAAAAAAAAAAAAGAACAAGAACAAAATAATAATAATAATATATATATATATATATATATATATATATATATATATATATATATATATATATATATATATATATATATATATATTTATATTTATATATATATATATATATATATATATATATATATATATATATATATATATATACAAAATGCTCCCAAGCAAACCTATCCCCTGTAAGAGGGACAACCCATGCCAGTTTACTGAAGGACTTACAGGATTGACCACTCAATTTAGGGTCCGTCTGACTCCGAGGCCTTATATGTATTTTTTAGCACTATTTTTCTACAGTGGTGTGCGGCTAATCCATCCACTAACCTGCTTCACCCTAAGATAGCAGTACTGATTTGTATAAGGTTTACTCCCCTAGACAGGTTGCCGACCAAGGCTGACGAGTCCCATCCCCCCGGATTTGTATAAGGTTATCTCCCCTAGATGGGTTGCCGACCAAGGCTAACGAGTCCCATCCACCGAATAATAATAATAATAATAATGATAATAATAATAATAATAATTAAAACAAAATATATAAACTCCCATTAACAGACATATATACAGTATGTATCCTCTCAGTAAATATTAATTACAAACATTTAGATAAGTCATATCAAACATAACAGTTTGCACATCTCTTGTAATTTATAAATAAAACTATACCGTGCCCGTGTACTATGGTCTAGCCTTCGTCCTCTAGTTATATAAGAACATAAGAACATAAGAAAATGGGAGTCTGCAGAAAGCCGATTGGCCTAAGCAAGGCAGATCCCTGTCCCACACAACCCCAGTTCAATTACAAAGCCCAATTATAGGCTCAACACTCTAATACCCTGAGGATCATCTTACCAAAACGGTTAGAGATTAACGCAGGATTATGGGGGTATGCAGAGTGCTGATTGGCCCAACCCGGCTGATCCCCCTTCACACCCAACCCTTCTCGTCCATATGCTTATCCAATTTTATCTTAAAGCTCCCTACCGTTTTAGACCCTACTATAGCACTTGGTAGTCCATTCCACCCATCTACAACTCTGTTACCAAACCAATATTTGCCTATATCTTTTCTGAAACGAAATTTATCTAATTTGAAACCATTGGTACGAGTTCTTTCGCTATCACTGAGCTTTAGTACATTTGCCATGTCCCCTTTGTTAATCCCACTAACCCACTTGAACACCTCTATCATATCCCCTCTAACTCTGCGTCTCTCTAACGAAAGTAAACCTAATTTCTTCAACCTTTCTTCATACGAAAGATTTCTAATATTATGGATCATTTTTGTCATTCTACGCTGTACTCTCTCCAATGAATCTATGTTCATTCTGTAATAAGGACACCAAAATTGGACAGCATAATCCATATGGGGTCTCACTAATGACAAGTAAAGTTTTAAGATAACATCAGCAGTTCTGTTACTCACACTCCTAGAGATGAACCCGAGAATCCTGTTTGCCTTATTACGAACGCTTATACACTGTTTTCTAGGCTTCAAATCATTGCTAACAAACACACCTAGATCTTTCTCGCGTCTGAATTTTCTAATTCTAAATTAGCTAGTTTATATTTAACATTTGTTTGCATCTTCCCTATCTTTAATACCTTGCATTTGTCAATGTTAAACTTCATCTGACAATTTACTGACCATTCATGTAAGGTATCTAGATCCCTTTGGAGGCACTCTATATCGCTATCTGAATCAATTGATCTCCCTATTTTAGTATCGTCTGCGAATTTACTTATCCTACTAGTTATACCTAAATCTAGGTCATTTATGTATATAAGAAACAACAGGGGACCTAATACCGATCCCTGGGGGACACCACTTTTGACTGCTCCCCATTCTGACTTGATACCATTTATGCTGACTCTCTGCTTCCTACCAATTAGCCATGACCTAATCCATCCTAACAACGCCCCACCTATTCCATGTGCCTCAACCTTTCTCATCAATCTCATGAGGGACTCTGTCGAAAGCTTTACTGAAATCTAAATATATAATATCATATGACTTGTCATTATCTACTGCTTCATATACCTCTGAGAAAAAGCTAAGCAAATTAGTAAGGCAAGAACGTCCCTGAGTGAATCCATGCTGAGAAGAATTTATTAAGTTA
The DNA here is from genome assembly GCA_032716605.1 of Paralithodes platypus. NCBI lineage: Eukaryota > Metazoa > Arthropoda > Malacostraca > Decapoda > Lithodidae > Paralithodes > Paralithodes platypus. Next base: position 5,848,434 of record CM064501.1, read on the forward strand.
AATTTGTCTAAGTGGCTTCTAATTTTCCTAGCAATAATAGACTCTAGCAACTTTCCTATGATTGATGTGAGACTAATGGGACGGTAATTGGATGCTATCGATTTATCACCTTTTTTGAAGATCGGAACTACATTTGCAAGCTTCCAAGCTTCTGGAACTAAACCTGCTTCTAAAGACTTGTTAAATAAAAATGCTAATGGGCTACTTAACTCATCTCTGCATTCTTTTAATACTCTAGCATATACCTCGTCAGGACCAGGCGATTTTGAGGTTTCAGTCTGTCAATTTCCTTAAGCACATCATTTCTACTTATACTAACTGTACTTAACATATTTTCTATACTATCACTATATACCATATTGACTTCTGGAATCTGTGCCAAATTTTCATTAGTGAAAACGGAAAGAAACTGACTATTTAATGTACTGCACATTTCTAAATCATTTTCTGTTATTTCTCCTATTGAAGTTTTTAGGGGGCCTATTACATCTCTAACTTTAGATTTATATAGTTAGTAAAAAGCTTTAGGGTTATTTTTTGAGTCACTGGCTATCCTTATTTCATAATTTCTTTTTGCTTTCCTGATTTCCTTTTTGACCTGTCTTGATAGAGTCTGATAGTATATATGTAGATGATTTTCGCCTTTCTTTATTTTTCTATATATTCCTTTCTTTTTTCCTATAAGATCTATTAGCTTATTAGTCATCCATTTTGGTTGGTTCTGCGGCGATCTAAATTTTCTTTTAGGGATATATTTATTTTGAGCATTGTGGAGTGAAGCAATAAACTGGTTATATGTAGGTGGCAAGTTTAACTCTGGCATATCCTGACTTAATTGCTTAACAATAGGGTCCACCCTTAAGTCTCTTCTTAGCCCACCATAATCGGCTTTTCTGAAATCTGGGATAAGTATGTATTCTCTTTAGCATTCCCTGTCCATTGTATATTAAAATAAATAGATTTATGATCGCTATTTCCTAGGTGGTCACCAATATCTACATCATTTATCATATGTTCATTGTTACTGAAAACTAAATAAAGAATATTAATACCTCTAGTCGGCGTATCTATGAATTGAAATAAAAAACTATCTTGTACAACCTCAATAAACTCTACTGAATCGGAGTCGCCTATTTGGTGCTGCCAATCAATGTTCGGAAAATTAAAATCCCCCATAATGCACACATTGCTAAACCTTGATGCTATTTTAATTTCCTCCCATAACGATGTACCGCCATTTCTACTCATATTAGGCGGTCTATATATAACTCCAATAACTATGGTCTCACTACCTTCGTTAACCTCTACCCAAACACTTTCATTATCATTATTTAGTCTAATACCTGATTTAATACAGCTTTTTAATGTACTCCTGACAAACACTGCTATACCCCGCCCCTCCTACTTGTTCGGTCATATTTAAACAAACTATATCCTGGAATATCAAATTCTGCTAAAAAATGCCTAGATTCTGTATTAATCCACGCTTCAGTTAGCGCTATTATGTCTATATTTTCTGTGCTAACGAGTGCTCTAAGTTCGTTCATTTTGTTACATACACTCCTACAATTTGTATAATATACCCTCAACCTATTACTTTTATTTGCAACTAATTTTCTATTGTTTTTAGCTAACTTATTATTTCCTGTTGAACTACTAGCTCTAGACGGAAATTCTACTCTATCAGTAATCTCATCTTTACTATCAGTTACATGTGTAGTGTTATCGATACTACTATTACACATCACTATATTCGCACTATCTTGACTGATTATTTCTATTTTACTCACTGGTTTGTCACATGAAGTACCTGCTCCATATGGAGACAGTATTTTACTTACACACCCAGGTTTTTTTTTAACGAAACCCCGCAACAACCTTGTCCAGTGAGCTGGCCAAGGTCGAAACTCCTAGTCGAGAAAGATGTACTCCATCCTGGGCATACAGTTCATCCTTACCATAGAAGTGGGTCCAGTTATCTAGGAATGGTATTGACTTTGCCTTGCAATACTTCTCCAGCCGGCTATTTACACCAATAGCCCTGGAGGACCATTCCTTCCGTACCCCTCTTCTTGGCAGGATACTGTGTACCACAGGAAATCCACCCTTCTCCTTGATCCTCTCCAGCATTTCCTGGTACTTGGTCAGCAACTCCTCAGTCCTGCATCTCCATATGTCATTGGATCCCGCGTTGATGAAGATGATGGGGTCTTCCCCACCCACTTCTAGGACACCATCCATCTTCTCTGCCACCCTCCCGACTCCGGTTCCAGGTAGGCAGACAACTTTACTAACATGAGTGTTAGTAGCCCCGCCAAGGTACCTAACCATTGAATCACCGACAATGAACTTAGTTTTTTTCCGTTGTCGGCGTGTAGCAGGAGTTGTAGCAGCAACAGCAGCAGACTTCCCCCCCTCCCCTCTCACTGCCTCGATGATCGCCACTTCCTCGCCATCACTCTCATCAGCCAAGGTGCTGAAGTTGTTGTGGGTCTTGAGTGGCTGCCTTTTCAGCTTGCAGGCCGTTGCACTGGTTGACACCACTTTCCAAGGGGCTTCACGATCCCTGGGAACACTTCCGGTAGCCTCACACTTCTTCTCCGCCATAGCTAGTCTCAAGGCCAAATTTTCATCTTTGAGACACTGAATCTCCTGCTCCACACTCTCCAGTCTTTCTTGCAAAGCAAGACAAAGCTGGAGAGTATGGGAGGAGACAGCAGACTCATCAACAACAGCCATCACTAAGAAAGTTCACTAGGACCTCACTAAGGGTAAACAGGTTCACTAGCGGTCACTGGGGACATCCGCACTGGTCAGGGGTCAGAGGGCAACTAGTTACACTGCACCCATAGTAGGTTATTAGCTATGAATTAATGAGAGGATTCGATACAGTTCAAGATGTCATAGAGTGTACATTAATCAGGTACAGTACAAACAGGAGTCCGTCCGAAAATTAGGGCGAGATATTTATCCAAGTGATAAGAACTGTGATGAAGTCCAACAACCGACAAGACCATGATGTAATGTTATCAGCCAAGGTGTTGATGTCTTACAGGGTTATCATAACACCAGTAATACATACTTGGGTCAGATAAAACCTTGTGATTCACAGGTGTTATCATTGTATATCTATTGTCTGGCACCATAAATAATATACTACCGTATATAGGTCACCTTTGGGGGGTACTGTATAATGATAAGATTTGTTTTCATTGTACAAAGGAAAACAAGCAACAACAGGTCATGCGACCCCTCAAGGTTACTTGCCATGTGTATGAAAGAGACAAAAGGCACAACTACTTTTTTTTTTGGGGGGGGGGGTGTACAGTATTGGAAAGAAGAGTGGTGTGCTTGTTAAGTGTAATGAAATTGATAAGAGGAAATATTTATAGTGACACTAGCCAAGGGGCCTGCAGAGTATAGTCCCAAGATCCATAGAAGGCTGCACTATGATAATAAACTGTACAGGTATAAAAACAAATCCACGCTGCGCCTATATTATTTTCATTATTCACTTTTTATTATTTCGCTGAAAAGCTATTTTTGGAATCCCTGAGTCCTTTAGTCATTTCTTATCTCCATAACCCAGGGGTTATGTTGTGTCCCACTACAGGGACACAAACAGACACTATATATATATATATATATATATATATATATATATATATATATATATATATATATATATATATATATATATATATATAAAGTATATATCACAAATACATGAGCTACTCAACGTTTTTATACTCTCAGCGGGGATTGAACCACCGACAGTCAGGACGATTGTCCATGCTTTAATCAACTATCCTGACTGTCGGTGGTTCGAGCCCCGCCGAGAATATAAATACATTTAGTAGCTAACGTGTATTTGTGAGATATATTTAATATTAATGACTTTCATGCATCTTATTATATTTTATTGTTTTAGTTTCCTCCCTAAAGTTCCATCAAGCTTAATAACAAAATACTTCCAAGACCCCCATTCGAGATACACGTGTATATATTTCAGTAGAAAAAAATGTCTCGTCCGAAGGCTGGTTCCTCCTAAATTACAGGCTGGCATTCGCTGGAAGGAAGAAATTGACACCTAAATGGCACGGAAGGTCTTGATATTGATAATGAAATGGGGCGAAAGGTCTTAAAATAGCCAAACTAATGGAGCGAACGTCTTAAAATGTAAACAAATAATGGGGCAAAACATGAGGGAGAAGGGTGTCTAGAAAATAAGCCCTTAATGCTCCCCCTTTTGCGATTATTAACCCCTTCAAAACGGTGACGTAATTTTCATCATATTCTGGTTACCATTAGACGATTTTCCTTGACTCATGGCCTACGTTCGAAACTCAAGGGAGTAAATCCGATCTCAATTAACCCTCTGCATAACACAGCTCCTTCTTAAACTGCACAAAATCGTCCCATTTAGCCAGAATAAAAGGTACCGAAGGGGTTAATGGGTGTTGGGAGTACTCTTGACCCCGACTGTACATGGTGGGTGTAAATCTTAACCCCTTCTGTACCGCCGACGTCTTTTTAATTCTATACCAGCTATATTTAGATGATTTTGCGCAGTTTAAGAAGGATCTATGGTAGTAAAAGGGGTTAAGTGAGATATGTTAAAGCCTGTTAATTGCAAGAGATCCTTCCTAAACTGAATAATATCGATTAGTAGTAGCCAGAATAAATTAAGAAGACGTCGCCGGTACAGATGGGGTTAAGGGGAGGTATTTAGTTTGTTCCCTAGACCTCCATCAAGCTTCAAATTTCACACCCTAGGGCCCCTTTCAAGATACATTTGTAAATTTTTTGGTAGAAAAATGTCCTGGCCGAAGGCCGGTTCCTCTTATATTACAGGCTCGCTATCGCACGCCAGGAAAAAATCTACACCTAAATGTCACAAAAGGTCTTAAAATTGACATAAATGGGGCAAAAGTTCTTAAAATCGCTAAACTAATGGGGCGAACGTCTAAAAATATCAAAAGCAATGGGGCTAAACATAAGGGAAAAAGGGATCCATAAAAAAATCCCTCAAGTGTAAATCTCCCCTTAAGCCTCACCATATCCTGTTTTATTAGACACTATAAATGGGGACAAACAACTTGGAGTACACACACACACACAAATACATACATACCGTACATACATACAGACACATACACACACACATAATTATCTATCTGTCTCTCTGTATACTCTCTCGCTCTCTCTCTCTCTCTCTATATATATATATATATATATATATATATATATATATATATATATATAAGGGTGGGATTGTGTTGCAAGGCGGGTACTACGTACCCTACGTAGAGGAGGTGGTATACACTGGGAAAGCTCCGAGGAACACTGACTATTGTAGTAGCGATAAAATAGCGAGAGAGATGCAACATTGTGGCGAAGAGAGAGAGATTGCAGAGAGTTGGTGAGTGGACGGGAGTTAATGATACGAAAGGCTTTCCTTTCTACTTTATCTAGGAGTGCGGTGTGAGAGGATCCTCCCCACACATGTGAACAATACTCAATACAAGGACGCACTGTGCCCCTGTACAGAGCAAGAAGCTGCGCAGGGGTAAAGAAACGGTTGAGCACACCCAGCTTCTGGGAGGCTGCCTTAGCGAGACTGGTAATATACGGTCTTTCCAAGTGAGAGCAGAAGAAAAAGAGACACCGAGAACATTGAGGGAAGATGAAGGGTTGATTTTTGTATTGTTGAAGAATAAGGGATAGTCCTCTGGAGGTTCCTGACAGGTAGTAAGATGGATAAATTGAGTTTTGGAAGCATTAAATGCCATAAGGTTTTCTCTACCCCAATTGGAGATAAGCATTTTATGGCTTCATTACGTTTACTTATGAGGGATTGCTGGCTGGGGCGTTCTGGAAAACTAATTGAGTGGTGTAGAGTCGTCTGTATATGAATGGATGGGACTGGATGTACTGTTGAGAAGATCACTTATGAAAATTAGAAAGAGAATAGGAGATAGGACAGAACCCTGAGGAACACCGGAGTTGATAGGATGAGGAAATGAGCGATGGCAGTCCACAACCGCAGCTATGGAACGGCCAGAAAGGAAATTAGAGACAAAGGCACAGATGGAGGGACAGAAACCGAAGGAGGGCAGTTTGGAAATTAAAGATTTGTGCCAGACTCTATCGAAGGCCTTCGATATGTCTAGTGCAACAAAAAAAGTCTCACCGAAGTCCCGAAAGTTGGATGACCAAGAGTTAGTAAGATATGAAAGAAGATCACCAGTAGAGCGACCCTTAAGGAAGCCATACTCGCGATCTGAGAGCAGATTATGAGAAGAGAAATGCTTAAGAAATTTGGAAGCAAGAATAGTTTCAAAAACTTTAGAGATACAAGAGATGAGAGCAATTGGATGATAGTTGGAGGGCTGAGAGCGGTTACCCTTCTTTGGGACAGGTTGAATGAGAGCAAACTTCCAGCAAGAAGGAAAGACGTTAGAGGAGACAGAGACGAAAGAGTTTGCCTAGGCAGGGGGTCAGCACGGAAGCACAGTTTTTAAGTACAACAGGAGGAACACCGTCCGGACCGTACACCTTCTTAGTATTAAGCCCAGAGAGGGTAGAAAGTACATCTTTAGAAGAGATTAGGATATTAGGCATAGATAGGAGAGAGGGGGGTGGAGAGGGAGCAATAGCACCGGAATCATCCAAGGTAGAGTTCCTGGCAAAAGTTTGAGCAAAGAGTTAAGCTTTGTCAGAGGAAGAAGTGATGTTTGTGCCATCAGAGTGGAAAAGGGGAGGGAAAGACGAGGAAGAAAAGTTGTTGGAGAGGTTTTTGGCTAGATGCCAGAAAGCTTGGGAAGAGCTAGAGTTGGATAGTTCAGTGCATTTATATATACCGGTATATATATATATATATATATATATATAAGAGGAAAAGAATGACGAGGGATGTAACAACCAACAACTTTATTACACATTGTGTGTAATAAAGATGTTGGTTGTTACGTCCCTCGTCATTCTTTTCCTCATGAAGTTGAGATTCCCCAGGAACGCTCCCATTTCCGATATATATATATATATATATATATATATATATATATATATATATATATATATATATATGTTAATAAAGCCAGGTAATAAATTTTCTTTAATACATACGAGGTTGAAAGAAATGGCAATTTCTGCGTTGGAAATTTTATTATTCAAAGTTTCCAGGTCTCTGATGAGTTTTCGCTGGGTGGCAGGAAGTAGATGAAGGAGATGAGCAAAATTCATGGTGGTACAGGGTTACATAAATGTACATGATGATACAGGATATACGACGCGTTTCACTGGACAACCAGCATTATCAAGTAAGGAAGGAATGATATAAAAGGTAAACAGGAAGGGTATATATAGAGGGTGGAGGATCAGAGGAGGCGGAAAACAGGGGGCAAAAGTCTGCTATTGGTGGAAGCGTAAACTAGGATAGAGAACGGGTTAACCGCTTCACGCATGCGCACTGGATGCGGGATGGTGGTCAGTAGGTGGAGTCGAAGCTGATTGGCTGCGTGTCGAGGGGCGTGGCCTAAGTTGTGTGGCGCCTGCAGAAGACGAAGCTGAAGGAGGTAGCGCGGGGGGCTGCGTCAAGGGCACCGGGGGGCGAGGAGGGGTGTTAGGTCCTGTAGGGTAGTGCCTTTTGGCAGAAGGAAGGATCTGAAGGTCCAGAGTTTGGTTGTTGATGTTGGGATGTAAGGCTTGGATATATAAAGCTTCGAGTATAGGTAATCTCCTTGGGTCACTTTCTTTATCGAGTATGATGGTGTGTTTCTCTAACTCGTTGCGTGTGAGGTGAGGGTGGTTAGGGGTGAGATAGTGGTCTTTGATGGCTCCAGCCTGAAGGTGAAGAGTTAACCGACGTGAAAGACGAGTCTGCGTCATACCAATATAGGAATGAGGTCCACAGTCCTCATAATTACAGGTATGTTGGTAAATGACGTGATCGTTGGTCATCGGGCTCTTTATCTTGGTGGAGGCTGGTTTGTTGCGGAGAACGAGGTTGGAGGTCTTGGGGGATTTGTAATAAATTATTAATTTGATTTTGTTTTCCGGGTTGGTTGGGTGGACATGCTTGGAGATTATTTCTTTTAAGACGGCCTCGTCATTTTTGTGTTCAGAGGACATGTAATTGCGGTAGAAGATCTTAATTTCATTGGGGGGGTCAATGTTGGGAGGGCTTTGGGTGTACCATTTTTCAAGATGGTGGTTGATGGTGCTGGAGATGTCGGAGTTGGAGTATCCGTTATTTACTAAAACTTGGGATAGTCTTTCTAGTTCCTGGTGGGTGTCGGCCCAGGTAGAGCAGTGCGTGAGGGCTCTCCTAACATAGGCGGAGATGGAGGATAGAAGATAACGGCGGGGGCATTCACTATCGCCGTTGAGGCATTGTCCTGTGTTAGTAGGTTTAATGTAGACGGTGGTTTTGAACCCATGGTCGTTCAGAGCTACGAGGATGTCGAGGAAGGGGAGTTGTCCATTGTTAGATTTTTCAAAGGTGAAGTTAAGTCCGGAGGAGGTCATGAAGCGACGCTGGAGTTCCTGTAGTTCGTGGAGGTCCTTGATTTGCACGAAGATGTCATCCACGTATCTACAGTAGACGGCTGGTCGTTGGGCAGCTAGGAGCTCTTCCTCGATGGTACCCATGAAAAAGTTCGCAAAAAGAACTCCTAGGGGGCTGCCCATCGCCACACCGTCTATCTGCTTGTACATGTTGCCCCGGGGGCAAAGGAAGGGGGCCTCCTTGGTACATAGCTCCAGTAGTGTTTTCAGGGCCTTCTCCGGGATGTCCAGTGTAGGTGTATCAGGGCAATGATAAATTCGACGTAGAATCATGTCAATGGTCCTATCCACTGGCACATTGGTGAACAGGCTTTCTACGTCGAGAGAGGCGATAGTGTGGTTGTTGTTACGGGGGGCGTCTCGTAAAATTTCCAAGAAATCGTGGGCTGAGTTAAGGTTGAATTGGCTGGGCACGTAGGGGGTGAGGAGGTTGTTCAGGGCCTTGGCGATCTGGTAGGTGGAAACCCCTCCAGACCACCTCAAAGCCGAAATCAACACAGCCCTCGAACAACTCCTTGAACAACACAGAAGACAAGCCGAAAACACAACCATAAAAAAGCTTGCCCGTCTTTATGGCGGAAACTTAAAACTTCCCAAACCAACAAAAGGATATATAAACCTTACTAACACCATTCTGACCCTGGACCAAGAAGACCTCCTCAACAAAGGCCTCAACTGCCACTACAGCTCCAAACCTGGCCCCCACCGGAAACGCCTAGAAACGGAAATCCTCCTGGACGACATCCTACGACTCAAGAAGGATGGCAAGGTCACCACTACTCCCCCCCTACAACCTACTCTCCTCGCTGAAGCCGCCAAAACCAGAGGAACTCACCATAGCAAAATACCCAACAAACAACACTAGCAAGCTGCGAAACTATTAAGAGACACACCCAACATCATCATCCGTCGTGCGGAAAGCTTCCTGCCTCGTGATCCATGACAAGGAGGAATATCTTAGAAAAATGGACGTCATCTTAAGTGACAACACTAAATTTAAAAGATCACCCGCAACCCAACCGACGAAATCAAACGTATTGCCAACACCACCATCACCGCCATCAACGCCAAACAAGGAGGGATCCACCTTAAAAAACTCGTCGGAGAATACACCCCTGGTTATGCGTACGGAACCATCAAAACACACAAACCTGGGAACCCCCTCCGCCCCATCATCTCCCAGATCCCCACTGCTACCTACCAGATCGCCAAGGCCCTGAACAACCTCCTCACCCCCTACGTGCCCAGCCAATTCAACCTTAACTCAGCCCACGATTTCTTGGAAATTTTACGAGACGCCCCCCGTAACAACAACCACACTATCGCCTCTCTCGACGTAGAAAGCCTGTTCACCAACGTGCCAGTGGATAGGACCATTGACATGATTCTACGTCGAATTTATCATTGCCCTGATACACCTACACTGGACATCCCGGAGAAGGCCCTGAAAACACTACTGGAGCTATGTACCAAGGAGGCCCCCTTCCTTTGCCCCCGGGGCAACATGTACAAGCAGATAGACGGTGTGGCGATGGGCAGCCCCCTAGGAGTTCTTTTTGCGAACTTTTTTCATGGGTACCATCGAGGAAGAGCTCCTAGCTGCCCAACGACCAGCCGTCTACTGTAGATACGTGGATGACATCTTCGTGCAAATCAAGGACCTCCACGAACTACAGGAACTCCAGCGTCGCTTCATGACCTCCTCCGGACTTAACTTCACCTTTGAAAAATCTAACAATGGACAACTCCCCTTCCTCGACATCCTCGTAGCTCTGAACGACCATGGGTTCAAAACCACCGTCTACATTAAACCTACTAACACAGGACAATGCCTCAACGGCGATAGTGAATGCCCCCGCCGTTATCTTCTATCCTCCATCTCCGCCTATGTTAGGAGAGCCCTCACGCACTGCTCTACCTGGGCCGACACCCACCAGGAACTAGAAAGACTATCCCAAGTTTTAGTAAATAACGGATACTCCAACTCCGACATCTCCAGCACCATCAACCACCATCTTGAAAAATGGTACACCCAAAGCCCTCCCAACATTGACCCCCCCAATGAAATTAAGATCTTCTACCGCAATTACATGTCCTCTGAACACAAAAATGACGAGGCCGTCTTAAAAGAAATAATCTCCAAGCATGTCCACCCAACCAACCCGGAAAACAAAATCAAATTAATAATTTATTACAAATCCCCCAAGACCTCCAACCTCGTTCTCCGCAACAAACCAGCCTCCACCAAGATAAAGAGCCCGATGACCGACGATCACGTCATTTACCAACATACCTGTAATTATGAGGACTGTGGACCTCATTCCTATATTGGTATGACGCAGACTCGTCTTTCACGTCGGTTAACTCTTCACCTTCAGGCTGGAGCCATCAAAGACCACTATCTCACCCCTAACCACCCTCACCTCACACGCAACGAGTTAGAGAAACACACCACCATACTCGATAAAGAAAGTGACCCAAGGAGATTACCTATACTCGAAGCTTTATATCCAAGCCTTACATCCCAACATCAACAACCAAACTCTGGACCTTCAGATCCTTCCTTCTGCCAAAAGGCACTACCCTACAGGACCTAACACCCCTCCTCGCCCCCCGGTGCCCTTGACGCAGCCCCCCGCGCTACCTCCTTCAGCTTCGTCTTCTGCAGGCGCCACACAACTTAGGCCACGCCCCTCGACACGCAGCCAATCAGCTTCGACCCCACCTACTGACCACCATCCCGCATCCAGTGCGCATGCGTGAAGCGGTTAACCCCTTCTCTCTCCTAGTTTACGCTTCCACCAATAGCAGACTTTTGCCCCCTGTTTTCCGCCTCCTCTGATCCTCCACCCTCTATATATACCCTTCCTGTTTACCTTTTATATCATTCCTTCCTTACTTGATAATGCTGGTTGTCCAGTGAAACGCGTCGTATATCCTGTATCATCATGTACATTTATGTAACCCTGTACCACCATGAATTTTGCTCATCTCCTTCATATACTTCCTGCCACCCAGCGAAAACTCATCAGAGACCTGGAAACTTTGAATAATAAAATTTCCAACGCAGAAATTGCCATTTCTTTCAACCTCGTATGTATTAAAGAAAATATATATATATATATATATATATATATTTATATAAACTAAGCCATCCTGGTATTGTGGTATAGAAGCACCATGACCCAATAGCCCAATATAGGAGACAGGCCACGGGAGGCTCCACAAGTAATATTGGGGGAATTAAAAAGTTGGCCCAGATAAAGCCTCTTTCCTATCTAGGTCTGTACTGCATGGGTAGGCTATCTACCTATCTATTTATCTATCTATCTAAATCTCTCTCTCTCTCTCTCTCTATATATATATATATATATACAGTATATATATATATATATATACAGTATATATATATACAGTATATATATATATATATATATATATATATATATATATATATATATATATATGTGTAAGTGGTAATCGATTGTTATAGGCCCAGACATGTCTTGATCTAAGGAAATGAGGCATATAAATATATAAACTGAACATATACAGTTTGTATGTTGATTAAAAAACAAATAATAATAAATAATAAAATAACCATGAAATATAGCCCCAAAATATTATAACTGTAGCCAGATAAAACAGAGTGTATCCCAATATTGTGTTGTTGTGAGTGTTTGGTAAGTGTGAATATGAACTTAGTAGGAACGTCGACCCTTATACTGTAGTGAGCTCTGTGGCTGCTTTATCACTCTTATCTTATGTGGAGTTGTTGACGCTACTCTCTCTCTCTCTCTCTCTCTCTCTCTCTCTCTCTATATATATATATATATATATATATATATATTTGTATGTAGCATACAGAATGTATTTATTTTCTCAATGTTGCAATTAAATAAATGCATAATTCACTGGGGTCAACGCCTTGGCGCCACTTAATTGTGCTCATAATTTCCAGGGGTCTCCCTGGTCGAAGTTCCAGGTTGCAATCCATCCAAGGTCGTACTCGACATAAACACTTTACTTGCCCCAGCCATGAGTCACGTGGTCTTCGCCCAAGTCTCCTCCACTCGGGATTGTCAGCCACCAAGACCACCGCGTGAGCAGGGTTAACTTGAAGGAAGCGAGCCAACCTGGCACTCACAAAACAGACACACAATATGGCTTGAATCAGATTCATAGTTGTTCCAATCCTCTCATTCCTCTGTCTCTCTCCAGCTAGGGATGATCAAACCCCTTCCTGGTCAAAGGGAATGGTACCATTTCACTATACTGTATAATAAAAAGGATCGTATGTATTGGCAGTTGTAGAGTAGATGCTAAACCTTATAGAATATTCTCTCTCTCTCTCTCTTTCTCTCTTAATTTATCTATCTATATATCTTTTTTTCTCTCATTCAGACTCACTCTCACTCTCTCTTTATTTATCTATGTCTATATTTTTTCTCTCTCATTCACACTCACTCTCACTCTCTCTCTCTCTCTTTATTTATCTAATTTTTTTTTCTCTCTCTCTCTCTCTCTCTACTAGACTGAATATCAATTGCTCAAAAATATACCGGTAAAAATAGTATAATTAGCTTACACGGACTAGTTTCAACACTTGAACATTTTATTTTGAAAACGTGTGTGCCATTTTTGTTGCAGTAAAATGTTTAGTCTTTACAGTATATGTGTCTTTTATGTATCTGCCTTTGTGTATGTGTATATGTATTTATAGCACATATTGGTACAGATATGTGGTATATAATATATATATATATATATATATATATATATATATATATATATATATATAGTATATATATACATACTATATATATATATATAGATATATATATATATTATATATATATATATATCTATATATATATATATATATATAGAGAGAGAGAGAGAGAGTCTTTTCTTTAATTTTATCTTTCCAATAATCTGTCCTTTAAAATCTCCAATGTGCCTAGTGGTGCATTGGTTGATACGCTCGACTCACAACTTAGAGGACTCGAGTTCGATTCCCGAGGAGGACGAGACAAAAGGTGCCAATCTCCGTTCACCCAGCCGTAACTAATGAGACCCTGAAGTTAACCCATTCAGTGCCGGTGGCGTCTTTTTCAATATATTCTGTCAACTATTAGATGATAGTGTTAAGCTTAGGAAGGACCTCTCACAATTATACGGCTACGGACTATCTCATTAAATCCTTTGAACCACCACAGATCCTTCTTAACCCCTTCTGTACCGCGACGTCTTGCTTATGTTATTTCTGCTGTATTTAGACGAGTTTGTGCAGTTTAGGAAGGATCAGTGGTAGTAAAAAGTTTGTGCAGTTTAGGAAGGATCAGTGGTAGTAAAAAGGGTTTAGTGAGACACTTCGAAGTCTGAAAATTGCTGGAGGCCCTTTTTAAACTGAATATAATCGTCTAATGGTAGCCAGAATAAACTGAAAAAGACGTCCAGTACAGAAGGGGTTAAACTGCCCAAAATCGTCTAATCTATAGGTAGAAGATAATTATATAGACGTTGCTGGTACAGAAGGGGTTAAGGGGAGGCAGTTGGTTTTTCGAGTCCTCCTCCTCCCTCATGTTTAGCCCTATTAAGTATTAGATTTCAAGACCTTCGTCCCAATACTTTGGCGATTTTCAGACCTTTAGCCCCATTTCTTTGCCAATATTTAAGACCTTTCGTGCCATTTAGGTGTCGATTTTTTTCCTGGCGAGCAATAGCGAGCCTGTATTTAAAGAGGAATCGGCCTTCGGCCAGGACATTTTCCTACCGAAAAATTTACAAATTTATATCAAAGGGGGGGGGGGGGGGGTCTTGTGGGTGTTTTTAAAAGTTTGATAGAGGTTTAGAGAGCAAACTAAACCCATTCCTTAAACCATTGAGCCGAATAGCTCCCCGCCATGGAGTAGCTTCGGTCACCCAGGCTTTATTGTGGTAGGCAGGGAGGGTTCTGTTGGGGCGCTCGGTTATGGCCTTGGCCTTGCTCGGGGCCTTGGGGCTGTTCGGCCAGGCAGCCTGAGGAAAAACAACAACAACAACAACCAGTAAATTATGCTGCACAATTCCGTCTGAGCTCCCTTAAGAGGACATTTGTAACGTCCCTTCCCGAGAGATAAACTGCAGTACGGTAGCCTGTCCTGGATGATATACAGTATATACCCTGTTCATTAAGGGCAGATTTACATTGGAGGGATTTTGGGGGGGACCCCTTTCTCCCTCATGTTTAGCCCCATTGTTTGTTTTTGTTTTATTTTAAGACGTTCACCCCATTACTTTGGTGATTTTAAGAAATTTCGCCCCATTTCTGTTAATTTTAAGACCTTTCGTGCCATTTAGGTATCACTTTTTTCCTGCCGATAGATAACGAACGGTCTGTAATTTATGAGGAACCGGCCTTCGGCCTGGAAATTTTTCTACCGAAAAATTTACAAACTTATCTTGAAAGGGGGTCTAGGGGGTGTAATTTTAAGCCTGTACTTAAGTGCCCCTTAACCCATTCAGTACCGGAGCCGTCCTTTTAACTATATTTTAACTATATTCTGGTTACTATTAGACGATTTTATTCAATTTCAAAAGGGCCTCCAGCAATTAACAGGCTTCGAACTATCTCACTTAAAGGTGGTGGGGCATCCGAAATTAAAATTAATTTATAATGTAATTAAGGGGAGGTTTTTAGTGTGCTTCCTAAACTTCCATCAAGCTTGAAATTACACCCCCTTGACCCCCTTTCAAGATAAATTTGTACATTTTTCGGTAGAAACATTTCCCGGCCGAAGGCCGGTTCCTCTTAAATTACAGGCTCGCTATCGCTCGCCAGGATAAAATTGACACCTGAATGGCACGAAAGGTCTTAATATGGGGTGAAAGTTCTTAAAATCGCTAAACTAATGGGGCGAACGTGTTATAATATCAAAAGCAATGGGGATAAACATGAGGGTGAAAGGGGTCAAGAAAAAAATCCCTCAAGTGGAGATCTCCCTTTAAAGAGATGTTTAGATCTCCAGTAATCAACTTGACTACTCC
The DNA here is from genome assembly GCA_032716605.1 of Paralithodes platypus. NCBI lineage: Eukaryota > Metazoa > Arthropoda > Malacostraca > Decapoda > Lithodidae > Paralithodes > Paralithodes platypus. The sequence goes on from CM064501.1 coordinate 5,864,031, forward strand.
TTTGTCAAAACTAATCTTCAATATTAGAGAACAACTAAAAAATAGATATTGAATTGCAACCCCTTGCAACTAGTACTCACGTGAGGATGTGACGTAGGCCCAGGCAAACATTTGGGAAGTAAACATCAGCAAGTATAGACAAAATGGTGAATAGGTGTGCTGTTCTCGGGTGTAGCAACATCCCTGGACCAAATATAGCACTACACAAGTTTCCAAGTGATCCATACCATTGTAACAAATGGGTGAAGTTTATACAAAGAACCAGAGTGTGGGAGGCAAAGCCCAAAACAAGCTTCATATGCAATGGACATTTTCGTGATGAATGCTTTGACAATAAAGTGCGGTGGGGTATGGGTATGGCTAGATACACCCGCTGATTGCCAGGTCCGTATATAGCCTATGAGGACTGGGGTCTTGTCACGCCCGTGTCAGGTCCGTATATATACGGACGCGCCGAAAAAAAATCGTAGCAGCGAAACGACTGCACCTATAGCTTTCATATTTCTACCACATGTACACCCAGAAGTGAAAGTCCCTGCATAGGGTTTACCCCCTACTCCTACTACCCCTGAAGCTAGGAACGGGGTGGTCCCTGCCCAGTCCCCCTTACTACTCCTACCCCAGGCAGATAGGGGCAGGGTGTGCCTGTCTGTCACCCCTTCCTTCCCCTCCCCACCCATGAAGAGAACAACTACCCCGCGCTTCCCCCCCCCCCCCCCCACGCACACTTACACCCCACCCCAATGCCAGACAGGAGGTTGACACACACACACACCATTATCAATTTCATAAGTAATTTACCCTCTGACGGTTTTGACGCATTTTGATTGTTCATCCTGGCTATAATTAGACGAATAATTACAGCTTAGGAAGGACCAATGTGAAATAATGTCCTAATCTGAATTAAAACGTCTAATAATAGCCATAAAGCAGAAAAAGAAGAGTGTCCTCGATTCTCAGAGGCTTAATATATGATTTGTTATACATGTATTATCATGTAGAAATTATACACAAAAATACAATAGCTACTCGCTTGACATTTGACAGCATAACAATATGCCATTTTTGCTATTTGGTAGTATTATAAAGCAGTATAATCTAGTAATGAATTATTGTATTTTATGGTGTCTCTGTGTATAACACCTATTGGAAAATATCAAGGAAATGGGTTACTAAATAGTATAGCAAACTGCATAGGCCTACAGTATATATTTCGTGCATAACTCAATACTGTAGAATCACACACACATATATATATACGGTATAGTATATATAGAGAAAGTTTATATACTGTATATATAGACCCTATATATATATATATATATATATATATATATATATATATATATATATTTTTTTTTTTTTTTTTTTTTTTTTTTTCTTTTCTTTCTTTCAGGCAGGTGAGATTAAAATAATAGGCACAGTTTGCATTATTGAGTTTTTTATTGATACTCTCAATTTTTCGTATAGTTTTTCTGGTATTTTCAGGAAGTTGGTAGAGGAGGTTTGCAAATGGTTCCGACGTTTCAATGGGCGCAGCCATCATTATCAAGGAGAAGTGAAGTTAGTTATTATTATTATTATTATTATTGTGAGATAGAGGGGCTCACTAGTGATGAAAGAAGAGGTTGAAGTCCAAGGTAAAGTGGTGAGTAGGAAGAGTTGTAGAGATGAAAGATGGTGGGCAGGATCACCTTGCTATTTTTTCTTTGGTTGTTGGGAGTAAATGTTGAACATCTTGGTCGTGTTCAGCCGTTGTCTCTGTTTTTTCGGCTTAGGACTGGATGGGTGGTAGGAAGGTTCGGTGGAGATTGCTGGCATTGTTGGTGGATCTTCAGCAGGGGCAGGGTTCCCGTTCTTAGGTGTGTTGTTGGTATACCAAGGCATAGGTGATAGAGTCTCGGCAGGTGGAGTTCCTTGGTTGTAGCTGAATTTTGGTGAGCATCGGGTGGCGCTTGTTGGTGTTCGGCTATAATTGATGATTGGTGGTCGTTGCTGCTGTTGCTGGTCAAGTTCCATTGGTGTTGATGATGAGGAGTGCTCCACTTTGCTTCTGTTTAGAGTAAGAGGTCTTGGCAGAAGCAGTTGTAGTTTGGGAGCACTCCTCGCCTCCAGCGGTGTTGGTTCTGGGGCTCGGTGTTATTGTCTTTTGGAGGGCTTCTTCTTTGCCGACGACCTCTTGGTGATTGCTGAGGTCGTGGAGAGAGCCTCCTCAGGGATGGTGATTGTCGGCAGCTTGTTGACTGACAGCAGATAGGGGATCAGCTGGCAGAGTTGTTGCTTGTCTGTACCAGCGATGGCTATGGCTGACTGGATACAGGCGTAGATTTTTGCCCTCAGTACAGCTTCCCCTTCTGCAGTCGTTTGTTGTTGTTGGCACCTTTGTGGAGTGTTGTGTGGAGAGAATGATGAGCCCTTGACAGGGGCTCCTTTAGGGCCTGTGATGTTGATGTCTTCTCTTCCCTGACTCCCGGAGTAGATGGAAAACTCCACTGCTTCACCAGTCTCCAACGAGGCTCTCTTGCTGCTCTTGTTTGTTGTGGATGTTGGTGTGGTGGCAGAAGATATCCTCGTTGTTAGAAGTGGTGATAAAACCATAGCCTGCTTTGAAATTAAACCACTTGACCATACCAATGGTTGTGGTAGTGCTGGTGGCCATGGCAGAGGTGGTCAAGAGTGGAGAGGCAGGTGTTTGCAGGCTGGCTGGAAGGCTTGGTGGGTTTGGTGTAGACAGTGGTGGTAAAGCCACTGTCTACACCAAACCCACCAACAACAGATTATGTCTCAACGGCGAAAGTGAATGCCCCCAGCGATATTTACGATCCACCATCGCCGCCTACGTCAGGAGAGCCCTATCACGCTGCACCTCCTGGCGAGACACTCACAAGGAACTCGAGAGGCTCACCCAGGTGCTTGTAAACAATGGGTACAGTAACTCGGACATCGCCCACACCATCAACAAACACCTTGAAACATGGTACAAAAACGACATGCCTAACTAATACAAACACTGA
>CM064501.1:5867144-5869644 GCA_032716605.1 Paralithodes platypus
AAAACCATTAAGGTGAGACACTTGTATTATAGATTATTATACTGGAATTCCCGGTAGAAAATACATTGCCGCTTGACAACCGTCTTCCAAACTGGTCGATTAGGTGCATTCTTGTAGTGAATAGCTAAATTATATACAGTGATGTTAAAGACAACAGACTTCATTGTAAAAGAGTAGAATAGATTGTATTTACCTTTTTTTCTAAACACAAACTTAATTGTAACATAAGTATTAGGAGTCAGCTGATGAAATAAATGGTTATGGTCACGCGAAGGCAACGAAACAATGGTGGAGGAAGGATGTTATATATTATACCTTATATATCCCATATAAAGCAATATTATTGTGTCACATGTGCATAAGTTTGCTGCACAAGGCACATGTGAAAAATGAGCAACCTGAAATTAGGTGTAAATAACATTATTGTAGAGAACATACAAAAATAGTGTTGAGGGAGGGAAAGGTGAGGGAGATATCCCGCGCGGTTTTTAAAAGCGTTTGAATTACCTTGCCTCCCTCAATATTATTTTTTGTTATTCTCTACCCTTAAGTAATCGAGCTGGTATTGGAATGTACAGCTGCCCGCATAAGTTCAGTTCCTCGTCATAATCTTATGTATGAAAGTAAAATGGTATGAATGAATTGCAAGTGTGGTTTCTTTAAATTATCAGTTGACTAATAAGATGAGTTAACCACTGCTTAAGAAACTACACTCATAACTCAATCATGCACATTATATTTCCATGTATAAGATCACTGAGAGGAACAGAACTTATGTGGGCAACTGTACAGCCCGTTTGCTCTAGGAAGGGAAATACCAGGACATGTCAGAAGAAGGAAGAATGTCGTTTTCTTTATTGCCTTTTATTAAATAATAGCGTCAGTTTCAAGGAGACATTTCTATTGTCCGGCAATCTAAAACCTTCAGACAGACAGACAGACATGGGTTAAGGGGGGTCACCGGCTTTTGTTTATCTTCCTCTCCTTTTCTCTCTTTCCCTGGCTTGTATCCATTCGGCCCCATTCAACCAACTGTTATAAGATGTTTATCCCCATCCAGGTGTCGATTTCTTCCTGGCGAGCGATAGCGAGCCAGCATTGTATGGAGAAATCCGGCTTTGCCGGGGACATTTTTCTATCGAAAAATGTACAAATTTAGCTTGCTGTCAAAACAAGAATATATACTGTATATGATGGCTCGCTACCGCTCGCCAGGAAAATATTGACACCTGGTTGGGGGTAAACGTCTTAAAATAGTAGGCTGAATGGGGCTGAATGGATACAAGCCAAAGAGAGAGGGAGAGAAAGAGAGAAAAAAATGAGGTGGGCTCTCATAAATGGGGGAGGGGTTTTCCTTCATGTTTAGCCCCATTAGTTTTAAGATTTTAAGATGTTTGCCCCATTAGTTTGACTAATATAAGACCTTTTGCCCCATTGCTTTGTCAATATTAAGACCTTTTCTGGGGAGATTGTAGGCACTAATCGAGCAGGGCAGTACCTAGGGGAGTCCACACAGGCATATGATAAGGTGTTGCTGTAACTCCTGCTTCATATGTTTGGCTTCCCTGACTGTTTCTATTTGTGCCTCACCTACACACAGACAGTAATCCAGCTAACTCTCACAAACACCTCCTCCTCCTCCTATTCATTTCACTACACTTAACAAGCACACCACACTTATTTCCCACACACCTAAATTACCTCTAACGTACCTTGATATTGGCTCTCTATCACTCTTTCATACTTGGGGGGTTGACACTTGTTACAGGCAGCTTTGCTTTTTGTCTGTTTCATGCACATTTAAACAAAATTGTGTCGATTTATTCCTGGCGAGCGATAGCGAGCCGTCAATTTAGAAATAAGTTTTCTACCAAAACATGCACAATATTATCTCTAAAGAGGGTCTTGGGGGGGGGGGGGTATGCTTTATAGCTTGATGGAGGTCAAGGGAGAGAGAGAGAGAGAGAGAGAGAGAGAGAGAGAGAGAGAGAGAGCTAGTAGGAAGACAAGATAAAAAGAGAAGGATGAAGTTGGGAGAGGAGAACGAGCGAGAGAGAGTAGGTAGACAAGAGAGAAAGATAAAGAGAAAGAACGTGAGATAGAAGAGAGCAAGAGAGAAAGATAAAGAGAGTGAACGTGAGATAGAAGAGAGCAAGAGAGAAAGATAAAGAGAGAACGTGAGATAGAAGAGAGCAAGAGAGAAAGATAAAGAGAAAAAACGTGAGATAGAAGAGAGAAAGATAAAGAGAGAGAACATGAGATAGAAGAGAGCAAGAGAGAAAGATAAAGAGAGTGAACGTGAGATAGAAGAGAGCAAGAGAAAGATAAAGAGAAAGAACGTGAGACAGAAGAGAGCAAGAGAGAACGTGAGATAGAAGAGAGAAAGATAAAGAGAGAGAACGTAAGATAGAAGAGAGCAAGAGAGAAAGATAAAGAGAGTGAACGTGAGATAGAAGAGAGCAAGAGAGAAAGATAAAGAGAAAGAACGTGAGATAGAAGA
>CM064501.1:5874644-5990716 GCA_032716605.1 Paralithodes platypus
GTCTTAAAATAATTGACAAAGTAATAGTGCGAGAGGTCTTGAAGTACTCATGCTTAGTACTTAGTCAATAATTATCCCTTTCAAGATCCGACGACGCATTTTTATTCTGTTTGTTTTTTCTGGCTATTATTAGACGATTGTATGCAGATTAGGAAGGGTATATGGAAGGCGGAGGGTTAATTGAGATAGTCTTCACCCTTTTAATTCCTACATATCCTTCTTAGGCTGTATAAAATCGCGTAACCCCTTCATTACCGATGATGTCTTTCCATTATATTCAGACATCTATTAGACGATTTTATTCAGCTTAGGAAGGACGTCTACCATTAAAAGACTACAGGCTATCTCAATGATTCTATTTAGCTAGCATATATCCTTCCTAAGCTTCATAAAATCGTCTAAATGCAGCCGAAATTAAGTAAAAAAGACAACTACGGTAATGAACGGGTTAACCCCTTCCGTACCGGCGACGTAGTTGGTATTTTATTTTAGCTATATTTAAACGATTTTGTGCAGCTTAAGAAGAATCTGTGGTAGTAAAAAGGGATAATTAAGAAAGTTCGAAGCCCTTTATTGCTGGAGGCCCTTCTTCAACTTTATAACATTGTATAAATAGAACTAGAATAAGATTAACCCTCTGAGTACCAGCGACGTGTGTTATATTTTCTTGTAGTTATATTTAGACAATATTATGCAGCTTAGGAACGATTATAGGTTTGATTCCCGAAGGGAAGTAGAGAAAACCTAATATTTAGTAGGGCCCCGTAATCATTGACGACTTCGCCTATTAATAGTAATAGTCTCCATTCAACATCCTGCGCCAGCATTTTGAATAGCCCACGCGGAAGTATCATGGAGTACTCGTCATAAGTGCACGCTTAATTCCCTTATGGGATCGTCATTTTGATCGGGTACCCTACAGAAAAAAACTCTGTAAAAAAGAAAAAAGAAAAAATTACTTAATATCTGTTATCATATGACTTGCCATATGCGTGGATTTCTCATGTTTCGCTTCCCCGACACCAGGCCCTCTAGCGGCCATCTTCGTCCTTCACTGATATGCCAAGAATTAACTATGGAAATCAACGAATGGGAAGTGGGATGGTGGGAGGGCCCGAGTCGTCAATGATTACGGGGCCCTACTAAATATTAGGTTTTCTCTACTTCCCTTCGGGAATCAAACCTATAATTTAATAGGGCCCCTTCATCATTGACATCTTCGCCTGAATATCAAGACTGGAGGCGGGACATACGTAAAATATCCTAACCTTAGAGAAGAAGAATCCGGATAAAATTTTCTTAAGTTTTATTGTATCCAATACAACATAAAAAAGGTATAAAGATTTGCAAGCAGTGCGTGGCATTAAGAAACTGCTTGCTCATGGTCAGATCGTTGCAATCGATCGTATGCATGTAATACGTGGACACGCTTGTGTCCCTTAGAACTATAACTCAGCAGCAGTTATTCGTTCCCTCCTTAAACTATTTGTACAGTAAATATATGTGTACACTTTGGTAAAAAAACATACATAGTTTTTTTTTTTTTTTTTTTTTTTTAAGAGACAATGAACGGAGGAAGGAAAAACACAGATAAAACAAAAAGGTCCATGTGCCTAAAGGCATCCTCCATTCATAAAATGTTTGTAACAACTGGATTTAAACATTTGTAGATTGTAAGTTTGTGGAAAGCAATTCGAGGGAAGTGAATTCCAAAGAGTAGTAGCTCTGGGGATAAATGAATTCTGATAAGCAGAAGTTCTGCATTGTGGAGGAGAAAGTGTAAATTCATGGGCGCTCTCAGCTGCCCTAGTTCTACGGGGAAAGATGTGGAGAGGCGGTACAATTGAAGCAAGTTCCTCGGAACAATTGCTGTGAAAATATCTGTAGAATAATGCAAGGGATGCAACGTTTCTTCGTATGGATAATGTAGGAAGGTCCTGTGTGATTGCAGGGTTATTGATTAATCTAATAGCTTTATTTTGAATTTTGTCCAACTGCCTCAATGCAACCACTCCACTTCCACCCCACAGAGGTGAACAGTAATCCATCTGAGAACGCACATGACTTTTATATATCACGGCCAACTGCTCGTCAGTGAAGAATTCTCGAACTCTGTACAGGAGTCCCAGTTTTTTAGAGGCATTCTTAGCAATGCTTCTAACATAATGTGTCCAGCTCAAGTTAGTAGTTAATGTTACACCGAGAATGTCAATACTAGGGGAAGTGGGAATATTTACATCATTAAAAAATATATGGGAGTCAGTGAGATTCTGTCGGTTAGAAAATTGAATGTATTTGGTTTTCTGTGCATTAAAGGAAACTAGATTCTTTTGTCCCCATCCATTAATTCTAGAAAGGTCCTGGTTCAGAGAAATTGCAGTGTTTATTTTTGAATTTATAAGATCGGGTTGGGTGAAAGAATTGGTAAATGTGAAGGAACTGTGGAGTGTTGAGTCATCTGCGTAGGAATGTATTGGATTATGAGTGGTAGATATGAGATCATTGATATGAATGAGGAACAGAATTGGGGCCAAAACTGATCCCTGGGGAACACCAGCATTTATTGAGTGAAATTGAGAATAAAGGCCATCTACCATTACACATATTTTTCTGTTATGAAGATAAAAAGAAATTAGTGGAACTAATGATGCAAGGCCGTAGTGTGACATCTTCGACAATAAGGATTGATGCCAGACTCTATCAAATGCCTTTGATATATCCAGTGCTATTGTATGTGTTTCACCATGTTGGTCTGTAGCTTGGTTGATTTGATGCGTAAGAAGGCAAAGCATGTCTGCAGTTGATCGACATCGTCTAAAACCATATTGCCTATCACTGATTAATTTATTATTCTCAAGATGCTTAATTATGTGATTATTTAATATAATTTCAAAGACTTTACCAAGAGTGGAAGTTATAGCTATTGGTCTGTAGTTTGATGGATCTGAAGAGGCACCTTTTTAGGAACTGGATGGATGTTTGCTTCTTTCCAGGGTACTGGGAAGCATGAGGTATGAGTACACAGACGGAAAAATTTTGCCAATACAGGAGCGAGCACCAAGGAGCAATTCTTAAGTACTATTGGAGGAATTTCATCTGGACCAGGAGCCTTATCTACTGAGAGATTCTGCAAAATAGTTTTGACATGTCTGGTGTGGATCTTAAGTGAGGGAATTTCAGGCGAATTAAAATTAAGTACAGGGACATCTTGATTTATTTCATCTAAGGTTGAGTTGGTGGAGAAAATATCCGCAAGAAGGTTAGCTTTACCTCGTGGGTCACTTACAAGATTGCCAGTCGGAGATTTTAATGGTGGAATGGATGAAGCAGTAGTGAAGTTGGATTTAAATGAGTTAAGAGTAGACCAAAATATTTTGTTATCATTTGGATTATTTAGCAGTTTATTTGCCTGCTTGTGGAGAAAGTTTGATTTAGTTAGGTTTAATACAGTTTTGGCATGATTTCTGATGTTTCTAAAGTAATTAAAGGCTTCATGAGTTTTTGATCTTGTGTATGCATTGTAGGCTATTGCTTTTTGTTCAGTTACTCTAGCACAATTATGGTCAAACCATTTAGGTGAATTAGATCTTTTACTGTACTTTTGATGAGGAATATAAGTTTCCATTCCAATTTTTACAAAATCGTGTATGTGGCTCAAGGTGGAGTGTGCATCATTAGAAAAGAAAGAGGTCCAGGGAATATCAATAAAGAAACCTTGAAGACCCTCCCAGTCTGCCCTATCGTAATGCCATTTAGTCACCAAAACAGGTTCAGAGTGGGAAGGTGTGGTAGGTGATAGACAGGTGGCCTGTATCAGACAGTGATCAGAAGATCCAAGTGCGGACCTCACTGTAACATCATAATTTTCTGAATTGGTTGTTAAAAATAAGTCCAGTAGGTGGGAATTATGATTAGGATTATCTGGTACACGGGTGGGTTGGTTGACTAGTTGAGTGAGATTAAATGAGTCTGCAAATAGCTCACATTCAAGACCAGCATCATCAGTCCTGGCTGAATGAGTGAGCCATTCAACATTATGGACATTAAAATCACCCAACACAGTGATTTCAGAAGAAGCATTTAAGTTGAGGACACTGAGTTGTGAGGACAGAGAATCAAAAAGACTTTGCTCTGGAGGAGTATTTGGGGAACGGTAGATGCAACATATGTATTTAAATTTACCATCAGAAATTAATTTGTATATAGAATAATCAAAATAGGGACAATTGAAACTAGTAACCTCCTCCAGGGCAATTTCAGATTTTGCGAAGCAACATACACCTCCTTTAGGTCTGAAATTTTGGAGCAGTTGATAACCTGGAAAATTAAATCTAGACGTGTCAGATGTGGATGTTACTTGAGTCTCTGTCAAAAAAAGGAGAGTAGGGGATTCTGCTTGAAGAAATTGGTGTACAGAATTGATGTTAGAGTGAAGTCCCCTTATATTGCTAAAGAAAAAGCTGCACCGACGAGCAGCTTTGGGACGTTGCAATGCTCTTGACACAGTCGCATGATGACGACCGGGAGGGCCCTGTGTCAATGACCCAACCCTGCCGGGGGTGGATATCCGAGGGACCACCAGGTTTGCTCTTAACAATTGTACTGCCATATTTATTGGGTAAGGTGTATGGTGTTACATGTATGATATGTAGTGGGAAGAGTAGTGTTTTATGGATAGAGGATAGCAATGTAGGGCAATGTCGTGAAGTTGGATGTGTATGTTATATAAAGAGGGTTTTCCTGATACCCCTGATGTGTGAGGCAGAAAGATATGTATCCAGCTACCAAGGCCTGGGAGAGAAAATGGAATTCAGGCTATTCCCTGAGTCTCCCGAAACCTTGGCGGTAGTACTTCCCTGGGCGGGGCTGCCTACCCCTACTACCTTGTAAACATAGTTGCAACTATGTGATATATCTTCTTAGAATTAATACAATAAAATTAATACTGGACTGTAGAACCCGTCCTATCACAGCTCGTGGTACATCACAATCTCCAAGGGTACAGAGCGGATATGGGCTATTCCGCACCCCCCCCCCTTTTTAAAACAAAACAACTTAGAATAGAACATTACCTACTGTACCCGTTGCCGTAAAGCTACACAGGTACGCTTTGGTTTATCTAGAGCAACAGACAGGTAGCGTGTAAGGAACGTATGATTGGAAGCCCAAAGTTGAGTCTTAGCAATATCATCAATTGAAAAGTTTTGCAGAAATCTGAGGGATATTGCCCATTTCCTGATATCGTGAGCCCTGCCTATCACGCCGGGATTGCTTTCCCTGATAACGTCGACAAGCAAGGAAGCTAACTTCCATTTTGTCGCACGCTTACCTGTTCAGTTTACCCATAAAGCACTTGGATGGCGAGGCTGCACAGCCCTCATAAACTTTGTGAGTGCTTGCACAGGACAAAAAAGGTGATGAGTGAGGCCTCTCTTCAAGGCCGGGACGGAAAATTCAGAAAAAACATGGTCCGAATGTTCGTTCTTAGCAATAAAAGAGGGAGACGGCGCGATTTGAACATGGTCGTGCAGGCTCCCAAACCTGAGACAATTTGGTTCGTTGCTCATCGCCGCAAGCTCAGACACCCGGTTCCCGGTGGCAAGTGCCATGAGGAAGACAGCCTTTTTCAAGAGTGAGTCAAAATCCGGCGCATTATTATACTTGCGCGATTGAAGCAATTCTAAGGCTTTATCAAGAGACCAGGTGGGCATGAGCTGACGGGGAGGAGGACGTAGCTTGAAACATGCCCTCATAAAACCTTTCTCCTCCGCCTGCGGTATGGAAAGGCCAGTGAGATCAAGGAAGGGGGTTCTAATGGCAGACAAATGATTTTTTAATGTTACGACTGAAAAATGTTTCTGCTCGAAAAGGTAGTCTAAGTATTTGAAAATTAATATTCCCGAGGCAGTTGTTGATTCAACAATCTAGCTTGTAAAAAAAATCCAATGGGATTGGTACTGTCTCCTGGTAGACGAAGTGTACTGGTTCATTAACTTATTAGTGACGCTTGGCCCAAATTGAGTTAACCATTTGGCATTGTAAATATCCATGAGGCAAAACTGAGCGAGGTCCGAAGGTTGCCAATCGTTTCCAAGTGGAAAGCGGAGACCGGGAGGGACACCGGGGTCCTGCACCACTGTTGCAATTGGTGGTACCAAACCTGGGCCGGCCAAAGAGGCGCGATCAGTGCGACTCGGCCCCGGTAATCCCTCAGCTTGTGAATGACTTTGCACATTAACACAGAGTCTGGTGGAGGAAACAGATAGATTGAGGTCCACCTGTTCCAATCCACCAGCAATGCATCGGGTCCCCCCACCGGGGTTACCCCGTGACGTGTGAGAAAGAGTGGGAGTCTATGGTTCTCTGTAGACGCAAACAAGTCCACTTGTGGACGGGCCGGCGTTGCAATCATCTTGTTGAAGATAGCCTGTTTGATTGTCCATTCTACTAGAGTGCTCCGCCGGCGAGAGAGAGCGTCAACCCAGACGTTCGCCACGCCGGGGAGGTATGTGGCATGCAGGGAAATTCCTAGTGAGTCTGCTAGGGTAAAAATTTGTTCTGAAACCTTCAGCAACTCTCGTGACCTCACTGAGCCTTGTTTCTGAATACAGAAAACTGCAGTTTGATTGTCCATTCCGAACGCTATTGATTTGTTTCTCAGTGTCATGCCGTGAGTTCGGAAAAAAAAGAGGGGGACTAAAAGCTCTTGCTTGTTGATATGGGAGTAGCTGTCTGACAACCAGATGCCCTGACCTTGGTGGCCCAGGCTTGACTGATACCCCCAACCTAGTGTCCCCAAGGCGTCTGTGTCTACCCACACCGTAGGAGGGGGAGAAACCCATGTCACGACAGAGTAGAGGACTTCCCGCTTGGTCCAGACCGAGAGTAAGTTGTGGATTAATGGAGGAATTGGCCATAATTTCTTCTCCGGCAAGAGAGGGAACACTTTGTTGCCTTCCAGGATTAATCATTTGGCTTTCAATCGGCCCAACTTGACAGTTAATTGAACCCAGTTGAGAGAACCGATCAGGGAATCCCACGTTTTGCTGGTCGTATCCAGACTGTGGAGAAACCGGAACAGTTTCCTGCGAAATCTGCCGCGGTTGTCCACACTCTGAGTAAGAGTCAGAGAGGCGGTGTCCCAGATCAGCCCTAACCACTGAATAGTCCGTGCGGGACAAGGTGAGACTTTGCCAAGTTCACTTTGAACCCTAGGTTTTGTACATGAGTTAACACTTGGTTTACATGGTCTTGACATAATTCCAAAGAGTTTGCCACTACTAGCCAATCGTCTAGATACCAAAACACCTGTATGCCGCAAACTAACAGGGGTAAAAGAGCTTGCCGGACGAGTTTGGTAAAAACTCTCGGTGCTAGGGTCAACCCGAACGGCATCCTTTGAAAGACAAAAGTCTCGTGCCGGATCCTCAGAGCGAGGAATTTTTGGAACCGCTTGTTTATAGGGACATGCCAATAGGCATCTTTGAGATCGATCGAGCACATCCAACCTTGTGGAGGAAGTGCGAGTCTGAGTTGCTGAACAGTCAACATCCTGAAGGGTGAATTCTCTATAAAGGTGTTCAGGTGCGAGAGATCTAGAACTGGTCGCATCTGCACACTGTCCCTTTTTGGCACTAAGAAGAGTCTTGACGTGAAAACTGGTTGATTGGCATTGACCGGAATAAGGACCTGTTTGGCAATCATTTCCTGCAGTAGGGCCTCCTCCTCCTGAGACACTTTGGTATATTCCCGCGGCTGACGCAGTCGAGGCCGCCGGCGCCACCGCCAGGTGATCCCTTTGCTCACTACCTTCCTGGCCCATGTACGCTTGGGCCAGGCTGAGCGGAAAGAACGGAACGAACCCAGGTGCAACCGGGGCTTGTCCTTCAAGGCAACTCTCCAATCTTGTGTCTGTGAGCTCGGCACTGGGATGTGGAGAGTATGAGGGGCTAGTTTTTTGGAGGGGGAGGTGGGTTGGTATCGGACGCTTGACCAGTTTTGGCTGATGCTGGGCCCTGAGTACCTTTGTAGGGGCCTTACCCTTATACCCAGACTGTTTATGTTTGGGTTTGTGCTGATTACCTCCCTGCTGAGGAGGTGGTCTGGGGTCCCTTGGTGACTGTTTAGCTTGGGGCTGGTATGGTTTGTTGCCGCCCTTTGACTTATGAAAGGGCTTCTTAGCCGGGTCCTTCCTAGCTTGGGAGGTAACCTGCCTCCACCCACTCACCATATTAAACACTAGACTCCAAGTGTCAGGAGGGTGGCAGGAAGAACCGGGGAGAGAATTACCCGGCGACCTATGTCCGCCGGCAACTTCTTCACCAGATGGACTCTCAAATCTTGGCGGGCTCGAACCGCTTCTAAGATTGCAATTCTAATATCCCCTAGTGACTGAATGGAGTTTTGAAGCAAGAGTCTTCGAGACAGCTCAGTAGCTTTTCTAATCTGGGGGTCAGCTATGGCCGAGATTGTACGTGAAAGAGAGGCGGCTACTTGGTGACTCACCAAGTATTGAGAGAACATCCGGTAGGCCTTATTTCGTAACTTAAAATCCCTCTCCAGGTGAGCAGCCTGGGGGGGGGGGGGGAAGAAGGTTCATCAAGGGCATGCAAGAATTTGCAAGGACACTTTGGGTGCTGCCAGAAATGTAAGTAAGTCTGATGACACTCCTTCAGCTTTGGCTACCGGCAAAGAAAAGTAAGCATGATTTTCCTGGGGAATCTGATGAGAAGATTTTGAGGTAATAGTAGCAGCAAAAACCTGAGCTTCTAACTCCCAATCTACCCAAGGGCCTTTCTCCTACCTGCCCCATCTGCAGGACCGGAGTATGCGTGTGGTCAAGGACCGGAGTTGTAGCCAACTCCGGCGTAAAGGAAAGGGAGAGAGAGATTGCAAGAAACGTGAAGGATAATCCAAAAATATTCTGAAAGTACATTCAGGAAAAGTTAACAAGAAGAGTAGGGATCCCAGAGCTGGTAGGGGGGTTGGATGATGGGAGTAGAGCGGAGACGGATAAGGAGAAAGCAGAGGTGCTGGGGAAATACTTTGGGGGGTTACTAACAGTGGAGTCGGATGATGCAGTGCCAAATATTCCCATCAAACAGGCACCTGCACTAGAACTAATAGAGTTTTCCCATGCTAGAATAAGAAGGGCTATAGAAAAAATGAACAGAAGTAAGTCCCCAGGACCGGATGGGATACTCCCAAGAATCATAAAGGAAGGAGGTGAGATGTTAGTAGAGCCATTGAAAATGTTATTTGAGGTATCGTTTAATACAGCACAAATCCCGATGGACTGGAGAGAGGCTAACATAACAGCTATATTTAAGAAGGGAAAGAGAAATGACCCAGGAAATTATAGACCAGTCAGTTTGACAAGTGTTGTGTGTAAACTAATGGAAACGGTAATTAGAGAAGGAATAATGGAGCATATGAAATCAAACCAACTTTTCAGTGGGAGACAGTTCGGATTCTTGCCGGGGAGGTCGACGGTACTACAGCTAATTAAGGTGGTAGATGATTGGATGCAAATTCTAGAGGATGGTGATGTAATAGACGTGGTATATTGTGATTTTATGAAGGCCTTCGATAAGGTCCCACATAAAAGGTTAATAGAGAAAGTTAGAAGCTATAATATAAGGGAGAAATGTGTGAAATGGATAGAAGCCTTCCTGAAAGATCGGAGACAGAGGGTGCTGGTGAATGGAATAGGCTCGAGGTGGAGGGAAGTTACAAGTGGAGTTCCTCAGGGATCTGTGTTGGAACCACTACTGTTCGTTATATTTATCAACGACTTACCTGAAGTTATAACTAATGGAAGTGAGGTATACCTGTATGCGGATGACACTAAGCTGTATAGAAGAGTGAGGAGTAAGGAAGATGTGGGTTTGCTTCAAAATGTGGAGGGCATGAAGGGATGGTCTGAGCATATGTTAATGCCTTTTCATCCAAAAAAATGCAAGTACATGCGGATTGGGACAAGCAAGATAGACAAGGTAGGATACTGTATATATGAAGCGATGAAGGAAGTGAATGCAGAAAAGGATATAGGAGTAGTGATAGACAATAAGTTAAATTTCTCAGAACATTTAGCGGAAAAGATAAACAAAGCCAATAGAATTGTAGGGCTGATAAGGAGGACATTTGTGTCACTTGACGAAGAAATCTTCAGGAATCTCTATACAGCGCTGGTTAGGCTGCACCTGGAATATGCGAACCAGGTGTGGGCTCCATATATGGTAAAGGATATAGAAGCAGTGGAGGAAGTGCAGAGTAGAGCTAGCAAACTGGTACCAACGTTGAAGAACGCGGACTATGAGCAGAGGTTGAGGACACTGGGACTTCTGACACTGGCATATAGGAGAAAGAGAGGGGATATGATAGAGACTTTTAAGATAGTGTCACGAAAGTATGATGAGGATGTGTGTGAAGGTATCTTCTTGATGCGGGAGGGTACAAGAACGAGAGGACACTCAAAGAAAATTTACAAAGAAAGAAATAGGCTTGAGAAGGCAAAGAACTCATTTTGTGATAGAGTGGTAAATGAGTGGAACGCACTGCCCCAGTATGTAGTCGATTCCGAATCAATAAGGGAGTTTGAAAGTAATCTTGATAAAGCATGGGGAAGACAAGATTTGAAGTTTGATTATAAAGCAAAAATACAGAATAGTAAAAATGTTGCGTCTGCTACCGCCGCCGCCAACACCGTGAACGACCGCAGCAGTGCAAGTACTGGTACTGAGCTGGATACACAGGCCTAGTTTGCCTTTTTCCAGAGGATCTACTATAAGAAACTACTGTAAGTAAGAGCATTCAAGGCTTTGACATCGTTGATGCCATCAGCCTTAGACCAATCAGCAAATAGTCGTGCAGATGCGGCAGGAGGAATGGCCGGCACGGCTGAATACACAAAATAAGACGGGTTGTACGAACTTAATCAGTACATCCAATACCCTCCCTGCCTCGTCTTTAGCCCTAAATTTACGAGTCTTATTGATCTCGCTGGACCACTCGCCGGGAACTGGGGGGTCCCCCGACACCGAAGGTTGAGCTAAAAGGGGATTCTCTGGTAACACAGGTACCCAAGAGCAGTCAGCACCATAGAGGAGGGGCATGGGGCCCTTCCTCAGAGGTGCCTTATCTAAGGGAGGTGGGGGGACATCAGCAACAACCCTCAGGGTGGACATAGCTAGCGTCGCCGGCACTGTAGTGCCTGGAGACGAGGCTACTACCGGAGTTGGACAAGAAGGAATTATTTCAGGAGGATTTAGGGGTCTGACAACAGAAGTGCTAGGGGGCGCAGCTGAGATATTGACCGGGGGATCCGAAGAGGCAGGGGTTTGATAATGTTGCATAACTTTATGCAATAACTCACTTATCTGATCCGAAGTCATCCATTCACCATGAGAGTCTTTAGATGAGTGGGAACTAGACTCAGAATCATTACCTGGGAGAGACTGAGGAGCCGGGGAGAACACACCATCCGCCGGCTCTTCACTCTGCTCCGAATTCTCTTGTCTCTCTACTTCGTTATCCGCCGGGGGCCATGGCAAATCTGGCACTGATGATGGTAACATTTCTATGTTACCGTCCTCAGTTTGTTCAGGAATGACGTTAAAAAAAGAGGGTTCAGACTGACGCCAATAACCCCCTGCCACCACGGGCCGGGAGTCTTGAGTCACTTGAGAGCTGAAATGGGACCCCGCCGGATAACCCCAGTACTGGTCGGCTAGAACCCTACTAGGTCCTGTCGATCTAACACTACAGGGAACAAAATTCAATTTTGGAATGGCAAAGGTAACATTAGGAGGCACACTCAATGATTGTTCATGACTAGGTGTAGATTCCAATATATCCGATCCTATTTCCGACTCCCCCGAATCACGTAGAGGCGTGTCGGGGGGGGGGGGGGGGGGGAATGCGGCGGCTGAGGAATATCCTGCCGGCTGCTCATCATGTCCTCATAGTCCTCTCTCCGGTGTTTGTGAGACCGGGAAGAGTCCGAGGTAGAGTGGCGAGAGTGTTTGCGGGGGGACTTCGACCTTGACCTCGATTTCCGCCGTGTGGAGGGCGAGCTCCTCCTCTTGGTACGGTCAGAGGGGGGATCCTCGGTGACTTCGCTCTCACTGCTACTACTCACTACCTCTTTGCTGAGGGCTTTCGATTTGACTTTGGGTCGTACAGATTTAGAGGAACCGGGTTTAACCAGTGGTGACTTAATAATGAGATTCTTCCATAGGACTTCGTCATCGCAGTGAAGTGCCTGATGGGCTGTGTCCTTTGCATATAAATTAAATGAGGCTTTAATCTCGTGTAATGCTGCCAGGCACGATAAGTCTTTCTTAGCCACTAAGGCGGTTTTTAACTCAGAGCAAATAGAGCATCGTTTAGATAACCACAAGCCTCTAGAACGATCTAAACACTTTACACACTTTATGCATAGTTTGTGAGCAAAAATAGGCAAAAGGGAGCAGGTAGGAGTAACGCATAGTTCAAATCTACGCATGGTGCCGTAATGAGAGGTTCCCCCCCCCCCCCCCACCCCCACCGCCGGGATCAGTTGGCCAACTCCGCCGGAGAAGCAGTCTCTGGGGCCTGGAAAAAAAATCCAGGAATCAATGCTCATAAGGATAACCTGTGAGGTATTAAACATCCTAACCTGAATCCGCCGGAAAATTAGCTATAGTGTACCACTACTCTAACCTTCCGCCGGATCCATCTAGCTGACTTTCAATTACTTACCTGTGACGAGAGCCACAGGTCCCTTGACCTTTTGTTAGTGTCTGATCATAAATGAGAAAGTTTGCAAAACTAATCTTACCACTTTTTGTACACTCGACTCGTGGCGCCGAAGACGATAAAGTCTCAACGTGTTACTGGATCAGTCAGGGTGAGTTAACTCGGCGGGCCGAGTTTGTAGCCCTGCTAGGAATGCAATTCCGCCGGGAGAGAGTGGTTCAGCTAAACCACGCCGGGATCTTCTGAACGTTCCTACCCGTTAGAGACGGATAACCTGGACCCACCGCACGGGGCCGCCGGAACAGACAAAAACTACCGGGAAATGGGGTTGGCACATCCCCATTAACCGAAGTCCCACACATACACAGTAATATAATGACATATAGGGACGTCTCCCTTACCCCAAAAGAACATGCCCTCATGCATAAACGTACATAGACATAAAATAAATGACAGAGAATTTAGAAACCTAAATTACCTGAAGCCTACGCCGGAGACCCCTAACTAGGCTGACCACGAGGCACGAAGAACATCCTGGCAGACGACGCTCCGACACCCGGCAGCAGCACACCAATGAGTGAGGCCCACCCAAGGGGCCTAAGCAAAACACGAACCCTGGAAGGTGGAGCACCACGTGCAGACACCCTTAACCCTTAATTAGCGGCTCACCACATAAGTCGAGTTAAATAAAGCTGGACTATGTGGCGGCGCTCGACATAGGTCGAGTGGCAATTTCAGCACGTAATGTTGCTGAGAGAGAGAGACAAGTGGTGGCAGGAGACTAGCGAGCGTATGACTGCTCCAGACCACCGCGGCGAACCTACTGACACGAATCTCAGCTCCCTCCTCCCTCTCTCACTCGCTACATACTGAATTATATGGGGAAAGTACCGAATTACATGCTTTTTGCACTCGCGTTGCACGGTTATTGCAAGAAAACTAGCCATCATAAAAGGATCGTTATGGTGTCATTCGAAAGCTCTGTTTATGCCCTTTCAGGGATAGGTACTTGTTTTACGTTCTGGGTCTTATTTAGGCATGAAAATGATCACGTAAACAGCCCTATTTTGGCTAAAAACACCCCGCTGGGCGGTACATATAAATAAACCGCATAGGCCGCTCGTAAGGTGTTAAACCAGAGCATTTGCTGATATATGAAGAATATGGCATGTACTTTCCTCAATATTGACAGTCTGTATCATGCCTTGTAGAGTGGTAGCCTCCTAGCTAAGTAAACACAACAGCTAAAGGCGTATCACAACAATAACACACGCGGTACGACGATCTGGGACCCATAGACGCCTGTGACAATGGTACCCTATTTTAACACACACTTCCTGCGGACATACCAATCTGGCAGCCGTGCTAGCTAATCTAAACCTTGTTACTACAACACAGTTGTATACAAATGAGTAAGGACTCACTAGAAGCTCTGCGAACATCGAATGAAGCGGACACGGCGCGAGCCCTGTTGATCCTAAGGCCGCGGAAGTAGGAAGGACGAAGATGGCCGCTAGAGGGCCTGGTGTCGGGGAAGCGAAACATGAGAAATCCACACATATGGCAAGTCATATGATAACAGATATTAAGTTATTTTTTCTTTTTTCTTTTTTACAGAGTTTTTTTCTGTAGGGTACCCGATCAAAATGACGATCCCATAAGGGAATTGAGCGTGCACTTATGACAAGTACTCCATGATACTTCCGCGTGGGCTATTCAAAATGCTGGCGCAGGATGTTGAATGGAGACTATTACTATTAATAGGCGAAGTCGTCAATGATGAAGGGGCCCTATTAAATATGTGGTAGTTGAAGGGTTGGTCGAGATAGTTTGAAGCCTTACTATAGCTAGAGGTCCTTCCTAAGCTGAATAAAATCGTCTAATAGTAGCCAGAATATGATTACTAGGACGTCCCTAGTACTGTATGGGTACAAATGACGTCTCCGGTACAGAAGGGGTTAATGAGAGCCATTATGAATTGTCAAAATGCGTCATAATCCTCCAGGGGTTAAGGGGGGTGCCCTGCTTTTTGTTATTTCTCTCCTTTTCTCTCTTTCTCTGGCTTGTATCCATTCGGCCCCATTCAGCCAAGTATTTTAAGACGTTTATACCCATCTAGGTGTCGATTTCTTCCTGGCAAGCGATAGCGAGCCTGCATTATATGAAGAAATCCAGCTTCGCCGGAGACATTTTTCTATCAAAAAATTTACAAATTTAGCCTGCTGTCAAACAAAAATACAAAATTTGCTGGCTCGCTACCGCTCACCAGTAAAAAATTGACACCTGGATGGGGATAAACGTCTTAAAACAGTAGGCTGAATGGGGCCGAATGGATACAAGCCAGAGAAAGAGAGAAAAGGACAGAAATAACAAAAAACAGGTCACCCCCCTTAAGGGAAGATGGGTTGGTGTTTCTGGCCCCCTTCTCCCTCGTGTTTAATCCCCTGTGTAGGCTGTGTTTTAGATATAAGTATAATAAAGATGAATGGAGATATAACACCAGTACTCTTCAATCCTTTATTGGCTAGGGTTGAGTACAGGAGCGCCGAGACGCTAGTTGGTTATGTGAGAGTCTGGTGTGAACTGAAGGACTTGCTGCCTCCACAGGCCTGGGTGCCAGAGGCGCCCGCAAGTCTAAAGTGTCTGTGGTGCCATATGGTGTTGGACAATAGTGGTGTATACATTATTATTATATCTCCCCCCCCCCCCCCTATTGGCGTCCGACGAGGCGATGGTGGAGTCGGGCGGTGTAGGTTGAGTGGAGGGCGGTAGACGAAGCTGTCGTAGGAAGCGGCGGTTGCGGAGTGTGGCTCGCCCCGACCCATCCACCCGGATGGTATACTGGGTGTGGATGCACCTCCACTACAGTGCCAGTCTTGTTCCACCGTGTCGGGTTGTTGCCCCCCTGGTTCTGGACGGAGACCCGGTCACCGACGTGGAGTGGTGATAAAGGCCGGGCTGAAGCATTATAGTATGTGGCTAGGGCAGCGTTACGGTGAAAAAGGGCTGCCTCACGAGCTTCGGCCGAGAGAAGCCAGTGGGGGTGGAGGTGGAGAAGTGCAGGATTGCAGGGGACGTGGTCCCGTAGGGTCCTGCCGAAGAGAAGTTGAGCTGGTGACTTGTCAATGGTCGAGAGGGGTATGTTCCTGTATTGGAGGAGGGCGCGGGCTGCGGCGTTGTTGTCTAGAGAGCCAGTGGGGGATGTACAGTCCGCGATGATGCGGCGGGCTGCTTTAACAGCCAGCTCGGCGCGGCCATTAGACTGAGGGTAGAACGCAGAGCTGACCCGCTGTGACACACCCCAATGTGCCAGGAATTCTTGGAAGTCCCCGGCTGTAAACTGGGGCCCACCATCGCTCGCCAGTACCCGGGGTGCTCCGTAGTGGGTGAAGAGGGTACGGCACGCCGAGATGAGGTGGTGAGCATCACATTTACCTGGTGGCAGGTAGAAGATGTGGACATTGCTGGAGAAGCGATCGACGTAGACCAGGTAGTGTTTGCCCTGGTGCTGAAAAAAATCGGCGGCTACCTGGTCGTATGGCCATTGGGGTGGGTCAGATGACATGAGTGGCTCTTTCGGCTGGGACGGGGCGTGGGCGCGGCAGTAGTGGCAGGTATCCAGGCAGTTGCGTAGGGCCTTGTCAATACCTGGCCAGTAAACACTCGCACGTGCACGGGCCTTCATGCCAGTCATACCCTGATGAGCTGAGTGAAGGGCCTCGAGAACTCTGGACCGAAGATGATGGGGGATGACTGGTCGTTGATCCATGAGGGCTACCCCGTCGACGGAAGTGAGGCGGTCTCTAACACCCCAGAACTGTCGTAGTTGTGGGGCGGTCGCCTCTCTGGAGTCCGGGAAGCCCTCGGGGATGGTCTGAAGAAGGGAGGTATACTCGCTGTCTTGTTGGCCGGCAGATTTAAGGTCAGACCATGATACAACTGGGTCAGGTATGGCGGCGAGCATGGTGAGGGAGGCCAAGGCAACTGAGTGGATATCGAGCTCGCTGGCGGCCGCACTATGCACATCATGGGCGTCCGCGGAGGGCCTGGTCGGGTAGCGGGAGACAGCGTCAGGGCCGCGGTGCCATTTGCCAGGCGTATGTTGAATGGTGAACTGGTATCGTAGGGTACGTTCCTTAATCTTGAACAGGCGAGGGTTTGGTATGTTGTCCAGGGACCGGTCGTTAAGGATGTGCAGTAGAGGTCTGTGGTCCACGACGACGACGAGGTCAGGGCAGCCCAGGACAAATATTCTGCATCTGTCAAGGGCGTCAGCCACTGCTAAAGCCTCGCCTTCGACGGGTGCGTAGTGGGACTCCGCAGGTGTGGTAAAACGGGAGCCGGCGAAGACAAGTTTCCAACCGACCTTGCAACAGGTGGGGGCAGATGCGGTGGGGCAGGAACAATGTTGTTGGAGTAGGAGGAAGCCAAGGCCGGTTTTGCTCCAGTCTGTGGCGAGGCACGTGGGTCTGCCGATCTCGAAGGAGCAGACCCCTTCCTCAACCAGGTGTGTGATGTGGTCCTTAGATGTGGCAAAGGTACAGTCGAGTGCCTCATCCCAGTGGAAGGGGGTTTTGGACTGCACAAGTTCCCGGAAGGGCGCCATTTCCGGTTTGATGCTGAAGGCCCAGGCGACCTGTTCAACGAGACCAAACCACGACCGGGCTCCTGTGATGTCTGTGGGCGTGGGAAAGTCACGGATGGCCTTAATCATGGACGTGCATGGCTTAATTCCAGTGTCTGTGATGGTGAGTCCGGCGAAGTCAACTGAAGGGGCGGCGAAGGTAAACTTGTCAGGGTTGAAAGTGACACCGTTGGTTGCACAGAGGGCCAGGTAATCAAAAGTGTGCCAAAATGCCTCCTCGACTGAAGAGTCCCACAAAAGGGAGTCGTCGACACACTTCACCTTACGAGGGACAGCCTGTATGATTGCGTCGAAGCGTCGGGTATAGGCGTCGCCAGCTGCCAAGTAACCTTGAGGGGCCCTGATATACCTGTAACGGCCAAATTCCGTGATAAAAGTCGTAGCCTCCCTGCTGGATTCGTCGAGTAAAACAGCATGGTATCCATTCCAGGCGTCTAGGACCGTCTTACGAGTGCCTGCAGGGATGGATTGGGCCAAGTTGAATGGGCTCGGGGTGTGATGTGTCTCCCGAAGGCAGGCGTGGTTGAGTGCCTGCAGGTCAACTGTACGGCGGGGTTGTCCAGTTTTCTTGGCGACCACCACCATCCTAGAACACCAGGTAGTAGGGGTACCGATGGGGACAGGCTCAATAATGCCCAGTGCGACGTCCCTGTCGAGATCTGCTTTGACCTGGGCCTTCCAATGATGTGGTATAGGGGCAGGGGTGTGCACGGCACGTGGAGATGCGCCAGGCTTGATGTGGATGTGCATGGGAGGGCCAGACATCGTGGGGAGTGGGCCGCTGGTGGTGTTAAATGCAGAAGATGCAAACTGTGACAAGAACCAGTCACGAAGGTCAGACAGGTGCAGGTCGTTAGGTGGGAAGGGGAGGGAAGTGGGCCGGTGTGGTGGAGGGGTCCTGGTCAAGGTGGGTGGTGGTTGGGCTGTGTGGGCGGCCATGCAGGGGGTAGGTGTGGGGAAGTCGGGAGGGATGATATGTAGTGCCCTACAAGCTGACATGCTAATAAATAACGGTGACTGTGCCTGAATAATAAAAATATCATCATCAGTACTGTAAGGGGTGCCGGCAACGTCGGTGGCGGTAATGGTAGTCGGCATATAACCCAGGACCTGGAGAGTGTGACCCCCCACGGCCGTGATCCGTTGGTGAGTAGGCTGTAGGTGGTGGCGTTGGAGGCCCAGTGCCCGTAGTAATTGCAAACCAGCCACAGATACTTGGGCGCCCGTGTCAGGGTGGGCCGTGACGCTGGTGGGGTGAGAGTGGGGCGACATGGCAGTAGAAATGGTAATGGGCAAGGAGGGGAGCCGTGCGGGTGGTGGTTTGTTAACAGCCTGTTTGATAGTACCAATGATAACAGCCGCGGATGAAGGTGAGGGCGTGGAGTGACAAACTGTGGAGTAATGGTTGAGTTTGTTGCACGACGGGCAGGTCTTGCCCCAAGCAGGGCATTTGGATGGGCGTTCGGCTCGAGAGTGTGTGGATAGGCCGCACCCACTGCACTGGGAAGAGGTGGATTTACAAACCTTGGCAAAGTGGTTAGGTTTATTACACGCCGTGCAGGTCTTGCCCCATGCAGGACACTTCGAAGATCGTTGGGCTTGTGAATGTGAAGATAGGCCACACCCGGAGCAACGTGTGGGAGATGAAGTGGGGCCGACGTGGGGAGGTGGTGGGGCGGGCGACGGGGCTGAGTGGGTTGGGCGGGGGGCTGGATAGGGGCGGGGCGTGGGTAAGTACTCTTGAGACGCTGGTATGGTGATTTCACAGCATGTACCCCCGGTTGCATTGCCGTCTGATCGAGTGCCGCAGATTCGAACCCCACACAGTAGTTGATAACATCTTGTAAGGTAGGTAGGGTGCGGTCTTTAGTTAAAACATCTTGCTGAAGGGACGAATCACTAATCCCGATAGTCACTTGGTCCCGTATGTGTTCGTCAGAGACATCAGTGTGGCAACAGGGGCAGGTAAAGCCACAGTCCAAAGTGGCCTCCGTAATACGTGTGACGTAGTCCCGGATCTGTTCAGTAGGTTGTTGGAGAAGAGACCGGAAGTGGTGGCGAGCGGCTGCGCGGTTCCGTTGTCGGTGGACGAGTTGTGTGATGAGAGTTGCTAGGTCGATTTCTGGCAATGAGGAGAACGCCTGATTGTGAGCAAATATGGCGCTCTGAAGGGCAGGGTCGCACGTCTGGTAGAGCTCGATGGTAGCCTCGTGAGGTGGTAGAAGGACGAGCCGCTTGTAGACCTCCCAATCAGCCCAGAATTTGCGTAGGGCGTGTCCCGGCATATGTAAAGCGGCCTGGGGCCGCGTAGGGGCAGCCCGGCGGGGCGGGGCGGGGCGTGGCTGGGCTGGGTAGGAAGGGACTTGAGGTGGTGGTGGTATGATGACGTCATGCGCAGAAGGGGCTGCGCCGTGAGGGTTGGTGCCAGCCGTACGATAGCCAGGGGGGGCATAATGGCCGCCGTAATACCGACCGTCGCTACCGACACCAGTGTGGGCCTGGCCGTCAGTTGGGGAGGGTGTGGGATATTCGCTCTTGAGAGGGTGGGTAAGGGGATTAGTCATGTTCATATGTAATAAAGACATGTGGGGAATAACTGGCATATGGGGGGGCACTGAGACATGGGTAACTGGCATATGGTAGGGCACTGAGACATGGGTAGCTGGCATATGGTGGGGCACTGAGACATGGGTAGCTGGCATATGGTGGGGCACTGAGACATGGGTAACTGGCATATGGTGGGGCACTGAGACATGGGGAGATGTATGAGGTGTGGGTGTCTGTGTAGAGGGATGAATAAGTGTATCACTGGTGGGGCGTGAGGCAAAGGATGGGTCAGCCTGGTGGGTAACATTACTGGCCTGGGGCTGATGTTGTAGAGGCTGGTGGGGCTGGAGATCCTGGCGGGGCGGTGGTGGAGCTGTCGCGGGGCGATGTTGTAGATCCTGGCGGGGCGGTGGTGGAGCTGTCGCGGGGCGATGTTGTAGTTGTAGATTCTGCTGGTCCTGGTGATGCTGTAGAAAGGTGGCGATACTCGATTGGAGGGCGTCGATCCTTTCATTCAAGTAGATGATGGATGGGTATGGAGACAGGGCATCGGGCAATGAAGGCTCGACCGGTTGGGAGGTAGATGTAGCCGGGTAGGGACCGCATGGCGGCAAGCGGGCTTCCACAGCAGCTGCAGCCTCAGCTAGGTAGTGCAGGTTCTCCATGTAGGTTCAGATACTGATATACACTGCGCCATATAATAAAGATGAATGGAGATATAACACCAGTACTCTTCAATCCTTTATTGGCTAGGGTTGAGTACAGGAGCGCCGAGACGCTAGTTGGTTATGTGAGAGTCTGGTGTGAACTGAAGGACTTGCTGCCTCCACAGGCCTGGGTGCCAGAGGCGCCCGCAAGTCTAAAGTGTCTGTGGTGCCATGTGGTGTTGGACAATAGTGGTGTATACATTATTATTATAATAAGACGTTCGACTCATTAGTTAGGTGATTTTTTTACTTTACACTCCATTTCTTTGTCAATATTAAAACCTTATGTGCCATTTAGGTGTCAATTTTTTCTTGGAGAGCGATAGCGAGCCTGTAATTTTAACAGTAACCAGCCTTTGGCCGGGATATTTTTCTATCGAAAAATTTACAAATTGAAAGGAGTTGTACGGGGTGTTTTTTCAGGTTGATGGAGGTCTAGGAACGAAACTAAAAAAATATAAACAAGTATATCAATAAGCAAATAAATACGCCCATCTCCCCTTAAATATGACCTATAGTGTAAAGACTGGGTGTTCAAATGTAAAGCCGCTGTCACACGAGCGCTTTTTCCCGTCAATTTTCCATGAACAAGTTTTTTTTTCATATTATTTTGGGACTTTTTCGCACTGGTAACGGCAATTAGACTGAAGGTTGTTGTTGTTGTTGTTGTTGTTGTTCCCCAACCTGCCTGGCCGAACAGCCCCAAGGCCCCGAGCAAGGCCAAGGCCATAACCGAGCGCCCCCACAGAACCCTCCCTGCCGACCACAATAAAGCCTGGGTGACCGAAGCCACTCCATGGCGGGGAGCTGAGGAGGGCGACAGAAACGCCCGGGAAACCAAAGCCCCACCCAGGGCCCTGTGCCCCTCAGCTGAGAAAGAGAAAGCTGAGGGGCAAAGGAAAAAATGTGACGCTTTGGCTTTCAATCTTGGTAGATTGGGAGGTCAATCCACGGAAGAGACGCCGTCACTTGAGATCTAGAAAATATATAAGTAAAAGGAACAGTCAGAGTAAGCTATGGGTATGGTAGAGATCGCTCAGTTCTCACTCTGATAGACCAGCCCATCACCACTGACTGAAGTGACTGAAGGTAGATTATGTTAGGCGGCTGAATTCTGATAAACTGTAATTTTTGAAGCTTCCAAACTACAATTGCCCGTAAAAATTGCTCAAAAAAGGGTTTGTGTGACTCCGGCTTAACAAAATGAGACACATACTCTAGTCTGTTTCTTTCCAGCTGACGGTAAATTGCCATGGCCCCATCTTAATTACCCTACTCGGACAAATATGTTGTTAATTGTGACAACTTAGCATTAATAGGATACAGAGGCATTGGTTTTCAAATTTGTCCACAAAGTACAAACAAATCCAGTGCTAAGGGATGCAATGTAATCCAGTGCTAAGGGATGCAATGTAATCCAGTGCTAAGGGATGCAATGTAATCCAGTGCTAAGGGATGCAATGTTACGTCAGCTGAAATATAACCGTCTATAAGTGATTCAATAATGTTTTTGTTCAAATTACTACATATGTAATTGTACAATGGGTGTTACATCTGAAGACATATATGATTAATAATGATCTCCATAATGTTGAAACTTGGATTAAATTATAAACAAAAATATTTATAATAACAAATTAATAAATAGATAAACGAAAAAATATGCCTAAGACAAACTACTCTTTAAGGGGACAGTGGCTGTTTGTTTGGTCTATTAATTAATTTATTCAAATATTTGTTTAGTTTCCTCCCTAGACCTCCATCAAGCTTAGAAAACACCCCCTCCAAGATAGATTTGTTCATTTTTGGTAGAAAAATGTCCCGGCCAAAGGCCGATTTCTCCTAAAATGACAGGCTCGCTATCGCTCGCCAGGAAAAAATCGACACCTAAATGACATGAAGGGTCCTAATATTGACAAAGAAATGGGGTGAAAGGTCATAAAATCCCCAAACTAATGGAACCAACGTCTTAAAATCTCAAAACTAGTGGGGCTAAACATTAGGGAGAAGGTGGTTCAGAAAAACGGTCTGTCTCCCCTTAAGTGCGAGAGACCATTCCAAAGCTACTGTAAAAAAAAAAAAAAAATTCACGGAAGTAAGGAAAAGAACCAATAATCTTAATTTCTTAGAAATTGGTACATATTCACCGTGTCTTTACAACAGAACCTTCCTCAGCTAAATAATATCACCTGATGGTAGTTAACCTCTGAAGTGCGCATGGGGGGTATGAGACACCACACTCCTGTGCTGACGTATTTGAGCTGTTCCCATCACTAAAATATTTATTTTACCATAAATAGCATTAATACTTCT
Organism: Paralithodes platypus; assembly: GCA_032716605.1. NCBI lineage: Eukaryota > Metazoa > Arthropoda > Malacostraca > Decapoda > Lithodidae > Paralithodes > Paralithodes platypus. The sequence continues at coordinate 5,897,595 of CM064501.1, forward strand.
CCATATGCGCCTATTATAAGTTGATTATAAAGGTATTAACCTGTTACAACAATAAAACAAGTGGAAACAGCGTTTGGATGGTCAAAATCGGCGATACAGGCCGGGAGTTACACAATGTATGGCTGAGGCAACCTCCCAGCCCACCACTTTCCTCCACCTCTGGAGAGAGACTGTCGATCGATACTCTCTCTCTCTCTCTCTCTCTCTCTCTCTCTCTCTCTCTCTCTCTCTCTCTCTCTCTCTCTCTCTCTCTCTCTCTCTCTCTCTCTCTCTCTCTCTCTCTCTCTCTCTCTCTCTCTCTCTCTCTCTCTCTCTCTCTCTCTCTCTCTCTCTCTCTCTCTCTCTCTCTCTCTCTCTCTCTCTCTCTCTCTCTCTCTCTCTCTCTCTCTCTCTCTCTCTCCTCTCTCTCTCTCTCTCTCTCTCTCTCTCTCTCTCTCTCTCTCTCTCTCTCTCTCTCTCTCTCTCTCTCTCTCTCTCTTGCACTCGCTTGCTAACAGTGATGACAACGCCCTGCTACCAACTCGCTAATGTTAGCACGAAAATAGACCACAGGAAAAGGGAATAACAGGGAAAATAGGTGATAACTGAAGGAGGGGAGGAAACTGGGGAAGGAGGGGAGGTGGAGGAGTGATATTTGGCATGGCCCAGGGGCTTAAAAAAATAAAAACAAATTTTTTTTTTTTTTTCGGTGTTTTAAATTGATTTTTTTTTCCCCCTGACTCTTAAGAGTCTTCCCGCAGTCCGCCGGGGGAACTCTTAAGAGTCTTCCCGCAGTTCCCGGGTTAAGGGGACTTTTTCTTCTTTTCCCCAGTTTGGTCCCAGGACTTCATCATGCTTTTAAAAAAAAAAAAAAAAAAAAAAAAAACAAGACCCCACTTTGAGATATATTTGTACAATCTTCGATAGAAAAATGTGCCAGCCTAAATCACATGCTCACTAAGGCTCGCCAGGATAAAATCGTCACCTAAATTGCACGAAAGGTCTTAAAATTGACAAAGTAATGGTGCAAATGGTCTTACAATATATAGCTTTGTATAGATATAGTATGTATATACTGTATGTATATATTCAGGCACATATCCCATATCTGGGGGTCGCCGACTCGAGACAGAGCCCGAACAGGGACGAAAAACAAAATACAAATTCACACACTTCTAGGTCGCCCAGGAGAAGACCCAGAGACCAGGGATCACTAAGGGCACTCCAACACTCCCCCGGCCCCCGACCTCCCGGAGAAGTTCCGGTCTCAGCAGGCAGACACGCATCATAGCCCCACCACCACAATCACATCCAGGCATGCCCTTCATAAATACCGGCTCCCCGAGCCAGGCGCCTGACGGACTATTATCTAGTCCAACTGGTGCCTGACCCCATCTCCCAAACGACCGCGTCATCACTCATCTATTCACTAGCATTCTCCAATCATTCCTGTTTCTTACCACTTCTCTTGCGTAATCTATAGTAATTCCTCTATCTCCCAACGCTTGTACTACACAATCTCTCCATCCCAATGGAGGCCTTCCTTCCCCTCTACCTCCCCTTGTATCTGACTCACATATTCTCTTTGTAAGCCTTTCATCTTCCATTCGCTCAACATGTCCATACCAGCACAGCACCCTTCTATCCACTTTGGCCAACAAATGTTCCTGCTGCGCCACTCTCCTATGTATCTCTTCATTCCTCAATCTATCTCTACGAGTCACTTCACACATACTCCTCAAGCAGCTCATCTCCATCACATCCAGCTTTCTTCTCTCCTTTGCCTTCATAGCCCATGCCTCAACCCCATATATCACTGTTGGTACAACTATCCTTGATACATTGCACTTTATTATTCCATTAAACATCGAAAGATCAGCTGCTAAGGGATTATATTTACCGCCAGGTGGAATAAAAAGCAATAATATGTACCATTCCCCCCAGATCTTCCCGGCGGCGTACCATCACCTGTACCTGGAGCTGCCGGAGGTGAGGCACGAGGCCCTGCAAGACACCGTGGACTGGATCACCGCCAGGCTGCCACACTGAATGACTCTCTCCACACCTCTCATAACACCCCACACTGAGCTACTACTCTACACACCTCTCATAATACCCCCACTTTATCAATGCAAAGTGTTTAGTTTTGTTATATTTGCCTTAGGAACATTTAGTATTTATGCCATTTTATCCATGCACAGTTTATATGCGTGTTATTCCAATAACACGCTTTAGGAATATTTAGAACATATTCCATTGTAAAGTTCATGTGTGAGTTAAAGGTGGTGTCACACGAGCGATTTTCCGTAATTTTATACGGGCAATTGTAGTCTGTAAGCTTCAATATTTAAATTGCATAAGAATTAAACTACCCAACTTAATCCACCTAGCTTCGATCTAGTTTCCAATTCCAATGTGAAAAAGCCTCAAAATATTACAAGAAAAAACTTGCTCATGGAAAATTGCCGGAAAATGCGCTCGTTTGACACCACCTTAAAAGTATATAAGTAGAACCTCGCCCAACCGGACTAATCGTGAGAAAATCCTGTCCGGTAGTGCCAAAAGTCCGGACGGATCTGCCATAGTCCAAATAAGTATTCAGCGAACCGGATAAGTCCAGATGTCAGAGATAATGATGTCCGGTTCCCACAATGCTGCACGGTCAGAATTTGATGCATTTTTATTTCAGCCAACCAGACTAGTCAGATTGGCATAGGATTATGTCCGAAATTAAGTTGTGCTGTCCGAACTCGATGCCTTTTCTTCCCAAGCCAACCGAACCGGTCTGAATGGCTGGATAATATGTCCGAAATCAAAGATGTTTCCTGTCCGAATTTGATGGGGTTTTTTCCCATGCCATCCGGACACATCCGGATGGCTGAATAAATGTCCGAAACAGAATGCTCATCCGGAAGTCTTGGGTTTTCGGATGGGCGGGACCTGGATGGGCGGGGTTTTACTGTATATATGAGGGCTTTTTCCCTAAATATTTGTTCTGCAGCTTTGATGTAACTTATTCCCAAGTATTCTTTTTTATCAAATGTGTGAGTTCTATAATAATCTAACTTCAGTCTAGTTGCTGATACCAACGCTAGTCTCAAAAAGTTGCCAGAATAATGTTGTGGATCAAAAGTTGTGGGAAAATGCACTTGTATAAATCCACATTAACTGGAGCTTCAGGTCGGAGTCACATGAGCTCTTTTTCTGGCAATTCTCCCTACCAAGGATACAGCGAGTCCCTGTCTTGTAGGGTTGTAACTTGTAAGGTAAAGGTAGGTATAAGTGACCAAGAAACGATATGGGAAGATTTCTAGTTTGGCAGCTTCTAAAATAAAATTATATAAGTATTTAGCTACATAATATTATCTACCAGTACTGTCACCCAGCTGTTACCCTTGTTACTGATACTGCAATAAAGCCACAAATTGTACCCTGAAAATGTTGACCTCGAAAATGGCTGGAATAAACGTGTGACTCCCACCTCTAGGAACGTATACGTAAAACATGACTATTATTGCAGAGTTGAAATACTGTATAATATATAATATACAGTACTGTTTATATATATATATATATATATATATATATATATATATATATATATATATATATATATATATATATATATATATATATATATATATATATAGATATATATATATATATATATATTATATATATATATATATATATATACCCGGTATATATATATATATATTATATTATATTATATTATATTATATTATATTATATATTATATTATATTATAATGTAAAACTTGCAAAATAAACAAACTAAAACTGGGACGACACAAGATAAATGCAAAAGAACTGATCGCTATGTGGAAACTACGCTTGATAAAACAAAATTTTGAAATAAAAGAACACAATCCACCACATAGGGTGTACACAACTACATGAGCAAGTCAATTTGTTTCCCAAGTAAACTGATCGCACATATAACAATGCACCTCGTCATGTTCAAGGAATTAGTCAATTTGGGAAGTCCGGGACGTTCTGGTAAATTTTACTAAATTCTGTATGAATAAAGAAACTACAATTTAGGCTATATCAAATTTTATATTAAGCTAAATTTGCAATTTGACAAGATATCAACAAAAGTACAAAAAACATAATCACTCACTAACGATAGTGCTATCGGGTAGGTACCTGTAAGCATAGCATGCTTCAAGTGACCCCTAACAATTACTACCCTACTAATAACCTACATTTATTGTACAAATAAACTAAGGAAATCGCAAAAGCAAGCAATTGATCGTATCGACAATGAATAGATACAGTATAATAAATAAAAATATGAAGAAGGCACAATAGATTTAAACAAAAGAGTACTCTTTTAACAAGAACAAGCTATTATAAAGAATAATAACAATAACAATAGAAGAAAAAAAATATTAATACATACAGACAAAAAGTAAGCAGAGGTTATAATAGAAACTTCAAGTTAATAATGCTTGATTAAAATTATTGATATCAAATTTTAAAATACATTTACAATAATTGACCTTAAAAAGATTAAATTTATGCAACAATTTACTTGCAACAAAAAATTACCTCCATTGTCTTCATGCAAAGTTTACATGTATACTAGTGAAAGCTTAGGAACATTAGCACGTCATTGCCCTATTCAACTGTAGGCTAGTCATGCAAGATGTATTATATGATAAGGGAGTTATTTTTTCTGGACCCTCTTGATGGCCAAGGGAGCAAACTAACCACCTCCTCCCCCCCCCCCCCCCCCCTTAAGGTACTGGAGTTTGAGGAACATAAGATGAGTAGGCTACCTCCACTCTATTCATACAAAATATATACTGTATAATATTATGTATTAACTCCTTCACTACCGATTCGTCTTTTTCATTGTATTCTGGCTATGATTAGACAGTTTTATTTAGCTTAGGAAGGACATGAGACAATTAAAAGGTTTCAAAGTATCTTGAGTCACCCTTTTAACTACCACAGATCCATCCTTAGCTATATACTGTATAAGCCTCTAAATATTTGTGAAATGAGAGAAAAAGTCATGCTCGGTAATGAATGGTTTAACCCGTAACTGGCGGCACCCGGCTATTGTCGAGTGAAATAAATGTGGCCTATGTGGCGGGTCATGGGTCACGGCTATTGTCGAGTGCAATTTTGAGCACGTAATGTGCTCTGAGAGAGAGCGGAGCGGTGGGAGGAGCATGACCGCTCGCCACGGTGGCCGTGGAGCTACTGAGATGTACTCCTTTGTACTCCACCCTCTCTCACTCGTTTCACACGTAATAATGTAAGAAAATTACCGTATTTTACCGATTTTGCCCTTCGGTTGCACGATCGTTGTAAGACAACCAGTGATCGTAGAAGGATGGTTCTGGTGTCATTGGAAAGCTGAATTAATGCCCTTTCAGGGATACATACTTGTATTACGCTCTGGCTCTTGTTTATGCATAAAAACGAGCACGGAGACAAGCTCATTTACGGTAAAAAAAAAACGCTGGGCGGCACAGTCAAATATACTCCTCCACCCGCTCTTAAGGTGTTAATGAAACAATATAATGTCCACTGTATCCAAGTAAGATTACGTAACATGACAAATACCAATGGTATAATTGTAGTTACCAAAATTTGTATTGCAAGACCATACCTAATCATGTATGGCTTGAAAATGGCCCCCCGATGTTAGTTATATTTTTATTTTTTGTTTATTATTTATTATTATTACAATTATTATTATTGTTATTATTACTATTATTATTATTATTATTATTATTACTGTATCATTATTATATTAAAACAACTCTAATTTCAACCTACTGTAGTTATATGCTGCATATTGTTTGTGATGCAGTTATTAACCCAGGGACTGCGGCCAGCCTCTTAACCTCTCAGTATACACCATACCCCTGTGCGTAGGTATTTAGATGCATTCCTCACTAAAATTGTTAATTTACCATAAATATAATTAATACTTATCCATATGCGCCTATATTACGTTTAATATGAAGATAGTAACATGTTACAACAATAAAACAAGTGGGAATATAATTTGTATGATCAAAATCGCGAATTGTTAGCGAGTGGTTCATTCAACAATTGTGAGCCAGCCGGCCTCACACCCTCCTCTCTCGAAGCCTGGAGAGTGACTGAGACCTGTATCTCTCTCTCTCTCTCTCTTTCCCACGCATTGACACACATATGACCACAGCCTAGGATCAGTTTGGAGATGTTTACACGAAAATATACCAATGAATAAGGGAATAACAGGGAAAATAGGTGATAATTGAAGGGGGAGGGGGAAGGAGGAGATGTGGAGGAGTGATATAAGGTATGGAGTAAAAATAAAAATTGTATTTAGTGCTACTGGGGCCTGTTAAAAGCTTTTTTTTTTAGGCCTAGGATCTTAACCCGGGAACTGCGGGAAGACCCTTAAGAGTTCCCCTGGCGGACTGCGGGAAGACTCTTAAGAGTCAGGGAAAAAAAAAAATCAATTTAAAACACCGAAAAAAAAAATATATATATTTTTTGCCCCTGGGCCATGCAAAATATCACTCCTCTACCTCCCCTCCTTCCCCACTTTCCTCCCCTCCTTCAGTTATCACCTATTTTCCCTGTTATTCCCTTATTCTGTGGTATATTTTCGTGCTAACATTAGCGAGTTGCAAGCAGGGCATTGTCATCACTGTTAGCAAGCGAGTGCAAGAGAGAGATAGAGAGTATCGATCGACAGTGTCTCTCCAGCCTTGTGGAAAAGTGGCGGGAGAGGAGCTTGCCTCAGCTATACATTATGTAACTCCCGGCCTGTATCGCCGATTTTGACCATCCAAACGCTGTTTCCACTTGTTTTATTGTTGTAACAGGTTAATACCTTTATAATCAACCTATAATAGGCGCATATGGAGAAGTATTAATGCTATTTATGGTAAAATAAATATTTTAGTGATGGAAACAGCTCAAATACATGCGCACAGGCAGAGGTGTCTCATACCCCCCATGCGCACTTCAGAGGTTAAGAGTCTCCCCGCAGTCGCCCAGTAAAACCTCTTAAGAGTCTCCCTACAGCTGCCGGGTTAAGAAGTTCTACTGGGCAAATGCGGCCAGACTCTTAAGATCCAAGGCCTAAAAAAAATACTTTTCAAACACTCCAGTGGCACTCAAAACTAAGCAATTTGTATTTAGGTGAGATAATTCCCCTCCATTACGTGCTACCACTCCTACATATGTCCCCCCTTCCCCTCCATTTTCCCCCTCCTCAATTATCATCTATTTTTCCTCTTATATCCCCTTTTATCGGGTAATTTTCGGCGCAAATTTACCCCCCCCCCCCCCCCCGGTCTCTTTAACACGGGTGAGCCAGCTAGAGATCCTTGCAAGACAAGAGACTTATACTCAGTCTCGCCAGTGTCGCTTCAGAACTTGCAGAGGGAATTCAAGATTATAGGTTTGACTCCTGCAAGGAGATAAAGAAAACCTAATATTTAGTAGTGGCCTAGTAATTATTGACGATTATGCCTATTACATAAGGCTACCTCTTCAAACGCTCATAAGCGTAGTTTGAATCTACCGCCGCAGAGCTCCGAGGACCTTCATCATAAGCACACTCAAAATCACTCATGGTTCGTCTTTATGAATGGGTTCTCACTACGAAAAAACTTTGTAACAAATAAAAAATAAAAATAAAATAAGAATAACTATTCATAATCTTTCCATATTCCGTGGATGTACTTCTGTGGATTCTTGGACCAGACGCTGACTAGCGCATCTTTCCGCCTTCACTGACATATCAAGTATAACAAAATCCTTAGTACATCAACGAATGGGAAGGGGATGGTCGGGAGGGCCCCAGTCGTCAATGATTACGGGGCCACTACTAAATATTAGGTTTTCTTTATCTCCTTGCAGGAGTCAAACCTATAATTTATTAGTGGCCCCTCCATCATTGACGATTATGCCTGATATCTAAGACTGGAGGGGGACATTCGTAATCATATCATAACCATTGCAAATAGAATAGGCAGATAATCAAACAACCACATAGTATTCTTACTGTGTAAAAATTATATATTTATGTATAAAATTTATACAACATATAAAAAGGGGTACAAGCAGGGGCGTGCTTAAAGAAGCCTGCTTGAGGAAAAAAGGTAACTATGAGAATCTGTTCACAGATCTGAAAGTTAAAGGCACCCCACTTAAATTAAGTGGTGAAAAATAAAACTTTATGTTTACATGTGCACATATAAACCCCATTATTCTAATGTGTATATTCCTTAAAATTAGACACAACAAATAGAATAAATTCTTGTACTATCGCAGATGTACTAAAATGCTACTCGTAGTTGCAACTACTGAGAACTCTTAAAATTAAATTGCTTCAACAGTGTATCCCACTTAAAGAAACAATTGTTGTACTACATCCATTGTACCTCAACAACATTTCCTGTAGTCATTACTACAGAGAAATTTTAATCACAACACTTATACATTGTATCACAGCTCGTATACTCTGTACATATCCTCCGGCGGGGTCTAGGGTGTCTTATGTTTCACTGACTGCACCCCCCCCCCCCCCCCCTCTTTCTTAACCTAAAGAATTAGTGACTCCTATATCCTTTTCTGCATTCACCTCCTCCATCGCTTCATACATACTGTATCCTACCTTGTCTATCTTGCTTGTCCCAATCCACATGTACTTGCATTTTTTTGGATGAAAAGGCATTAACCAATGCTCAGACCATCCCTTCATGCCCTCCACATCTCCTTGAAGCAAACCCACATCTTCCTTACTCCTCACTCTTCTATATAGCTTAGTGTCATCCGCATACAGGTATACCTCACTTCCATTAGTTATAACTTCAGGTAAGTCGTTGATAAATATAACGAACAGTAGTGGTCCCAACACAGATCCCTGAGGAACCCCACTTGTAATTTCCCTCCACCTTGAGCCTATTCCATTCACCAGCACCCTCTGTCTCCGATCTTTCAGGAAGGCTTCTATCCATTTCACACATTTCTCCCTTATATTATAGATTCTAACTTTCTCTATTAACCTTTTATGTGGGACCTTATCGAAGGCCTTCATAAAATCGCAATATACCACGTCTATTACATCACCATCCTCTAGAATTTGCATCCAATCATCTACCACCTTAATTAGCTGTAGTACCGTCGACCTCCCCGGCAAAAATCCGAACTGTCTCCCACTGAAAAGTTGGTTTGATTTCATATGCTCCATTATTCCTTCTCTAATTACCGTTTCCATTAGTTTACACACAACACTTGTCAAACTGACTGGTCTATAATTTCCTGGGTCATTTCTCTTTCCCTTCTTAAATATAGCTGTTATGTTCGCCTCTCTCCAGTCCATCGGGATTTGTCCTGTATTAAACGATACCTCAAATAACATTTTCAATGGCTCTACTAACATCTCACCTCCTTCCTTTATGATTCTTGGGTGTATCCCATCCGGTCCCGGGGACTTACTTCTGTTCATTTTTTCTATTGCCCTTCTTATTCTAGCATGGGAAAACTCTATTAGTTCTATTGCAGGTGCCTGTTTGATGGGAATATTTGGCACTGCATCATCAGACTCTACTGTTAGTACCCCCCCCCCCCCCCCCAAAGTATTTCCCCAGCACCTCTGCTTTCTCCTTATCCGTCTCCGCTCTACTCCCATCATCCAACCCCCCTACCAGCTCTGGGATCCCTACTCTTCTTGTTAACTTTTCCTGAATGTACTTCCAAAATATTTTTGGATTATCCTTCACGTTTCTTGCAATCTCTCTCTCCCTTTCCTTTACCCCCTCCTTGTCTCCCACCTTATTTTATTGTTTATCTGTCTACGTTCCAAATCCACTACTTTAGCTTCTATACTAGAACCCTGTTCTTTTTTAACACTTTTAATCTACCCACAATCGTTTCTTTCTTCTTATCAAAGTCCACAGCTTTCTTTTCATTGGTAATTCTGGGTTCGTTCTTTTCCTCAATTTTGTTTTATCCTTATATTCCCTTACTCGTACACATTTGGATATAACATCCTCCAGTTTGACTCAAAACTTCCTCCACATTCCTTCAGCGTCTTCACCGTTCAAGTATTCCCCCCAGTTAATGTCCAGACACCTTCTCAGCAGCTCATAATCTGCTCTGTCATACATGTATATTTTTGTATTGCTTCTATCATCCCTCTGTTTTAATATTGCAATTAAAACTTATACAGGCATGGTCACTACGACCTATAGGGCTATCCACATTGACATGTTCCACTATATCCTCCTCATTGCTAAAAATTAAATCAAGTACACTCCCCTGCTTCCCATCTCTATATCTTGTCATCTCTGTAATATGTTGCGTTAAAAAACAATCTCTTACTTTTTCTATAAACTTGTTTTCCAGGCTACATTGTCCCGCTGGAGTAGTACAATTTGCCCAGTTGATCCTTGGCAAATTGAAATCTCCAATCAAAATCTTATATTTGTTCTCTCTATTATCTATTTCCTCCATTGCTTTCAGTAGGTTATCATCCTCTTCCCTACTATTATTTGGGCTTCTATATAGAGAGGCAATTAGAATTGACCCTCTTGTACATTTTACTTCAATACACAAAATACTCACAAAACTGCTGTCTCATATCCACCTCATTTACCTTGAGCTCTTTTCTTACATAAATAAACAGTCCTCTTCCAACCTCTGCTCTAATAGCATTCCTCTCGTACAACTCAAAACCCTCCAAACTATACTCCACCAGTTCCCTTTCAATTCTAGCATTTTTTGGTCTTACTTCTTGTAAGGCTATGACATCAGATTTTTCCTCTTCATCCTGCAACCTACATATGGGCCACGTCCTTTGCGTACCCATTAAACAAGTTCTTAATCTCTTTTAGAGCCGCAAGGCATGAAAGGTCTCTCTTGTCGAAGTGAGCCGCTCTTAGTTCTGAGCACACGGCACATCTCTTCGACACCCATAATCCCCGTGAACGATCGAGGCACTTAACGCATTTAATACATAATTTATGTGCGAAAACTGGTAAGAGAGAACAGGTAGGAGTTGCGCATAAGTCAAACCGAGGCATGATGGAGCTATAGGACCCCCCCTCGCCGTAATCGGCTCACTCAACTGCCGCCGGTACTGCTACTGAAGTGTTGTGATCTGGAAATAGAAATTTCCAGGAATCAATCCTCATAAGGATAACCTGAGAGGTGTTAACACATCCTACCTCAAGTCAGCCGGAAAATTAACTATAGCCACTGCTACTCTAACTTTCCGCTGACTTGACTAAGAGAAACTTTTAGGTTTCTTCGATTTTTTTGAACTGCTTAACTGTGACAAAGTGTCATTGGCCCTTGAAAACCTTAAGCGTTTTACTATCAATGACTATTCGGACTAGAGAGATAGTAAATGACCACGCCTTCTTGTTATCACGGACTATTTAGTCAGTGTTTCCCTTTGAACTGTGCGCCGGGCGTACTAAGTTGCCGCGTGAGGCTATAGGTCAGGGCGAGTTCACTCGGCGGGCCGAATTACTCCCTGAGGAAATCGCATTTCCGCCGGGAGGTTCGTGGTTTAGCATACCACACCGGGACATTAATTTTGGTAAGTTCCTTACTCGTCCGCTGGACGAGAAACAGGCAGCTGGCTTTGAAAGCCGCCGGAAAAACGAACCAAAATTTTCAGAGGTGCTGACTTATCTGGGAAAGTCAGACACCCCCAAAAACCCCACACCAACAGGACATTTCCTGATTCCCTCTAAACATGTAAAATCTCACATGCAAACTCAGGGAAACACTTTAGGCTATGACATATACAGAATAATATTATTCATCAAATAATGACCCCTAGCCTTACCCGGAGACCCCTACTGAGGCTGGCCACGAGGCTCGTAGAAAACAGCAAGAACGGCAGCTCCCCAACCACCTGAAGATCCAGCAGCAGCAGCACATGGTGAAGAGGCCCACGAGAGGGGCCTACGCGCAGACCCGGACTCTAGAAGATTCCACACCTCTTATGTTCCTTATGTACGTGAATGACCTGCCGATAGGCATAAACTCCTACATGTCAATGTTTGCAGATGACGTAAAAATTATGAGACAAATAACAAATATAAGTAGTTGTGAGGAGCTGCAAGGGGATTTAGATAAAATATACGAATGGAGCACCAAGTGGAAAATTAAATGTAATATAAGTAAATGTCATGTGTTAAATATGGGAAGAAGTGTGAATAGACCAAATTGGGAGTACAGGATGGGAGATAATATAATTAGCAAGGCCGAAAAAGAAAAGGATTTAGGGTTGATTATACAAGATAACTTGTCGCCAGAGAAACATATTATCAAGCTCTTTAGCGGAATGTATGCAATGGCCGGGAATATGAAAGTTGCTCTGAACTACTTGGATGAGAACATGTTAGCGAAGATTATAAAAAGTATGATTAGACCAAGATTGGAGTATGCAGCAATGGTGTGGTCCCCGCATCTTAAGAAGCATATTCACAAGTTAGAAAGAATCCAGAGAGCAGTTACTAGATTGGTTCCAAGTCTTAGAGAACTGCCATATGAAAGGAGGCTAGACAAATTAAATCTACCGAGTCTAAAAGAGAGGAGAGAGAGGGGAGACATGATAATGATGTACAAATGCACCCGAGGGCTGGATAGGGAGGATATATTAATTATGGATACAGGAATAACTAGAGGCCACAGCTACAAAATAAAAAGACCTACCTGCAAGAATGATATCAGGAAATTTAGCTTCCCCTATAGATGTATTGACAAATGGAATAGGCTGGAGGAGGAGGTGGTAGGGGCGAGGAACATCCATATTTTCAAGAAAAAATTGGATGAAGGTATACTGAGAGACGGGACAACACGAGCTTAGCTCAACTCCTGTAAACTACAATTAGGTAAATACACCACGTGTGGCAACTCTTAAACCAGAGCATCTGCTAAAAACAATAATGCAACTGCCTCATAGAGACGACCTGAAGCATATTCCTGCATCGAAGTAGCCTAACTAATAGTTAAGCAATAGCTAAGGCGCATAATGACAATAACATAAAAAACACATGATGCGCAGATCCTGGTGGACTCGAAGCGCCTGTACAAAGTACTGTACCCTATTTTAACACTTCCTGCGGGTGTACCAATGGGGTAGCCTGTGCTAGCTAATCTAAAACCTTGTTCAATACAACTCCGATATATACAAATGAGTAAGGACTCACTAGAAGGGAGCAAACGAAGAATGAAGCGGAGCACACTGGCACCCAACCTCTCGGTACGACCGCGGGAAGAGAAAGAAAGTATGGCGGCTCAGGGAGCAGCGTCAAGGAACCCCACACAAGAAATCCACGCGATGGAAAGCTATAGTATAATAATTATTAAGTATATTTTTATTTTTTATATTTTACGAAGGTTTTTTTTTTCGTAGCGAGTATCCAATCATAAGACGATTCCATAAGAGAATAAGCATTACCCTTATGAAGCGTACTCCGTTCTCCCCAAGGCGGTAGATTCAAACTGGCTACCGCGGGCGCTTGAATGGAGGCTATTATATTAATAGGCATATCGTCAATGATGGAGGGGCCACTAATAAATAAAACCATTTTTAACCATCGATGTTATATATTATTATAATATGATGTATCTTTATTATATTATGGGGAAGACTTACATCTTTTCTATATAATAATAATAAATAATATGGAAGGTGCTAAGGATTTATGAAATTAGAGGAAATTTGTTAAGAGCAGTGAAGAGTTTTTTTATGAAGAGAGCAGAGCATGTGTTAGAGTAGGAAATAATGAGTTGAGTGAATGGTTTGAGGTAAATGTAGGTCTGCGACAGGGTTGTGTAATGTAATGTCACTGTGGCTGTATAATGTATATATGGATGGTGTGGTGAGGGAGGTTAAAATGAGAACTATGGGTAGAGGATGGGGCTTAGTAGGAAAGAATGGTAGAGATTGGGAGTTGAACCAGTTGCTGTTTGCTGATGACACAGCGTTGGTGGCGGATTCTGAGGAGAATCTGCAGCGAGAAGTCAAGAGTTTGGTGTGGTATGTGGAAGGAGGAAGCTGAGGGTGAACGTCAATAAAAATAAAGGGTAATACAGGTGCTCATAGGGTGAATCTAGATGTGCGGCTGGATGGGGTAATACTGGAACAAATGGAGTGTTTTAAATATCTGGGAGGAGTGATAAGCAAGGACACGGTGTGGAAATGGAGGTAAACCAGAGAGTATGTGGAGGAAAAAAAGTTTTCGGAGCAATGGGAAGTATGTGGAGGGTGAGAAATCTCGGAATGAAAACTAAAAGTGCTATGTACTGTATCAAGGGAAGGTTGTACCAATAGTGATGTATGTGTCTGAGAAATGGGCTCTGAAGGCAAACGAGAAAAGAAAGCTGGATGTGATGGAGATGAGCTGCATTAGGAGTATATGTGGAGTGACTCATAGAGACAAATTGAGGAATGAAGAGGTACGTAGGAGAGTGAGACACCAGGAACCTTTGTCGGCCAGAGTGGACAGAAGGGTGCTGGGCTGGTATGGACTATGGACATGTTGAGGGAATGGGAGGTGAAGGGCTTACAAAGATAATATATGAGTCGGATACAAGGGGAGGTAGAGGGGTAGGAAGACCTCCGTTGAGATGGAGAGATTGTGTAGTACTGTACAAGCGTTGGAAGATAGAGAGATGACTGTAGAACAGGCAAGAGAAGTGGTAATAAATGGGAATGAATAGAGAATGCTTGTGAATAGATGAGTGATGACGCGGTCGTTGGGAGAGGGGGTCGGGCGCCAGTTGGACTAGATAATAGTCCATCAGGCGCCTGGCTCAGGGAGCCGGTATATATGAAGGGTCATGCCTGGATGTGAGGTGGGCGGGCATTGTGGTTTGCTCTGCTGCGTGTCTGCCTGCTGAGACCGGAACCTCTCCAGGAAATCTTGGGCCGGAGAAATGCTAGAGGCCCCTAGTGATCCTTGGTCTCTGGGTCTTCTGGGCGACCTAGATGTGTGTGAATTTATATTTTGTTTTTCATGTTGTTTTGTGTTGTCCCTATTCGGGCTCTGTCTTGAATCGGCCACCCCCAGTTATGGGGTATGTGCCTGTGTACATACATACTAACTCTGTAACTTATTTGCGAATAGAGTAATCAAGCTAATATTTCTACCATTTAGGAAGGGTCAACCTGGGAATAGGGGTGGAAATTTACAGCATATTTGCTCCTGCCCATTTTAAGTTACAGACATTAGGAGTCACGATTCCTGGCCTACTTCTAATGAACTGGATATAGTTACCGTTTACAATATATACTGTAGAATATATATATAATAGTTATATATTTATAGTGTGACTTTATGTACTTTTTTCCTATTTAATATTGCCTTTAGTAAGAATCAATATTTGTTTTCTACCACATTCATAAACGAACATTTTATAGCTATTTGCTATTCATAAACGAACGTTATTTGGCTATTTGCTTATTTAATTGGAAGCATTATATGTATGTACAGTATGTAAAAGAAATATGAAGTGAAGAATATGTGATATGACATGGCCAATAAAAAAAATATAAGATTCTTTCTAAAATTAAGGTGTATATAATCAAAAATGTAATTTAAAGTATAAAGCAATAATATATATATATATTACTGGTCAAGGGGCAGGCCTCATGTTCAATGGTCAGTCTTTAGATCGGGTATGTAGTTTTCTTTACAAAATACGAAGGCTGCACTTCTGTATTAACCTTTTTGGTATAGGAGGATGCTATTTTGTACTTTATTCTGGCTAACATTAGACAATTTTATCCAGCTTTTTTACACGCTGTAGAAATCGAAGGGGTAAAGCATATACAGTAGCTATAATAAATTAATAATCCTTCGGACTTCAAAAATTCCTTACTCAGCAAAATATAATCGTCTACTGATAGCCAGGATAAAAGAAGGTTAACTCTTTCAGTATACTGTATTTGATAACGCATTTCTTAATTTTTTTCTAGCTATTATTAGACGATATTATTCATCGAGCCGGTTGCAACACTCAAACTATCTGGATGTCTCACTTGCCATATGGAATAAGACCTAGTGACTTGAATCTTCAGGTTGTGAGCCAGAGAGTTGGAACATAGGAAAATATATATATATATATATATATATATATATATATATATATATATATATATATATATATATATATATTAGGACAATGAGGGAAATAACGCCGGGAACCATCTTAGTTTATTAAAATTTTCGGCACCCCATAGAGCCATCTATCGTGTAATACGATAATGTAAGACAATTAATGTGCTAAGGTACGTCTCTGTGACGTCACTAGGTATACGACAGTCTAACGGTCGTTCCCACGGTAGGGCGTAGGACGATTAGATCGTGAATTATAAGATTGTAAGTAAGTTAAGATTATAAAAGGCCTAATATGCTATTAACCCTTTCACTGCGGATGACGTTCCGGAACGTCCTGGCAAGTTACAGCTATTTGCAGGCTTTAAAAGCCTGTAAAAAACGTAAAAATCGAGTGTCAGTGGGCGGGAGCGTGAGGGGCCCCACCTCCGACCCTCAGAGCACCGAGCGGCTCACTGAGGTTGACTGTGTCTCGCGCGAGTCTCTCTCTGTCTCTCTTAACAGTGTAGCCAAGCGAGCGAGTGTTACATAATAGCGGGGTTCACGCGTTTCACTGGCACCACTGCGGGTGAACCAGACCACGTACAGGGTCCTTTCTGGTGTCATTTTGAAGTTATTTTCGCCTAGTTTTCGGCAGAATACACTTCATTTAATGCAGATGCTCGATTTATCATTCAGGAGTGCCTGAATATGCCCTAAATAGCCCAAACATAGCCGCAGCCAAAGGGTTAAGCAATATTGACATGGTCTTATGTAGTATATATGAATTTATCGTATATATTGATTTAATTTATCTCTACTGAGCAACATAGATACGGTACGATAATTTGGGCGCCTGGCGTTTGCCAAGGCAGCAAGGTGAAGGTCTGGGAACAGAGCAGAGCCTCCACGAACACCGTCCAGTTAACATATAATGTCCGCTTTCAGTTGATCGTGCTTTTGTGCCTCTAATCACAATAAACTGCCAGCAATATACACATTTACTCATTCACGACGCTCTCATCGACGCCATGACAGACAGCTAAGCATATTATTTATGTCCATTCTCATATAATCATTCGTTTATTTACCCTGACCTGTGCTTTCGAGCCGGTCTCTGGTTTCCCCGTCGTCCGCCATATTGGGTAAACGTTTTCCTTTGTCTCATTGCCACGTGGAACTATTGGTGAGTTAAATCCTGGAATATTATTACCCTTAGAACCTTGATTGAATATAAATAATTGTGTGTGACCTTTGGATGTAAATTAGCTTGTTTCAGATTGAATTCAATTTAGACTTGGAGTAATTTCATTTAGATTGATTTTGTTTGAATTATACCTTAGAGATATTTAACTTCCACTGATATTATACTACACCATCATCAGGAACTATATATACCCTAAAAAAGAGATCAGACTCAGTAAACAATCAAGTAGGGCTAACTATTAATAGCCTAATTGAAAATATAATTAAAAGTTCAAAATATCATAAAATTCTAGTTACATGATTCTAGTTACATATCTTAAAAGTAAAAGTAAAATCATCTAATAGGAAAAATAACTAGCATCTAATAGACTGGACACTGAAATAACATTGAAAATCTGGACATCGTTCAAATCATAAAGGAAAATCAACGACTAAGTATCAAGCGGGGAACAAGCACAAGGTCGGTACAAGAGAATAGGACAACAAATGTCATAATGGTGATGGGCTGGTCTATCAGAGTGAGAACTGAGCAATCTCTGCCATACTCATAGCTCACTCTGACTGTTCCTTTTACTTATATATTTTCTAGATCTCAAGTGATGGCGTCTCTTCCGTGGATTGACCTCCCAATCTACCAAGAGTGGAAGCCAAAGCGTCACATTTTTCCTTTGCCCCTCAACTTTCTCTTCATAATTGCTGAAGGGCACAGGGCCCTGGGTGGGGCTTTGGTTTCCCGGGCGTTTCCGCACTCTCCTCAGCTCCCCGCCATGGAGTGGCTTCGGTCACCCAGGCTTTATTGTGGTCGGCAGGGAGGGTTCTGTGGAGGCGCTCAGTTATGGCCTTGGCCTTGCTCGGGGCCTAGGGGCTGTTCGGCCAGGCAGCTTGGGGAACAACAACAACAACAACAAATGTCATAAAAGAATGAATTAATAAATACTTATGAGTTACTGCTGACTAGGGAAAGTAAAGGAGGCCAACGACCCGCCGTCTACTGTAGATACGTGGATGACATCTTCGTGCAAATCAAGGACCTCCACGAACTACAGGAACTCCAGCGTCGCTTCATGACCTCCTCCGGACTTAAATTCACCTTTGAAAAATCAAACAATGGACAACTCCCCTTCCTTGACATCCTCGTAGCTCTGAACGACCATGGGTTCAAAACCACCGTCTACACTAAACCAACTAACACAGGACAATGCCTCAACGGCGTTAGTGAATGCCCCGCCGTTATCTTCTATCCTCCATCTCCGCTTATGTAAGGAGAACCCTCACGCACTGCTCTACCTGGGCCGACACCCACCAGGAACTAGAAAGACTTTCCCAAGTTTTAGTGAATAACGGATACTCCAACTCCGACGTCTGCAGCACCATCAACCACCATCTTGAAAAATGGTACACCCAAAGCCCTCCCAACATTGAACCCCCCCCCAAATGAAATTAAGATCTTCTACCGCAATTTTATGTCCTCTGAACACAAAAATGACGAGGCCGTCTTAAAAGAAATAATCTCCAAGCATGTCCACCCAACCAACCCGGAAAACAAAATCAAATTAATAATTTATTACAAATCCCCCAAGACCTCCAACCTCGTTCTCCGCAACAAACCAGCTTCCACCAAGATAAAGAGCCCGATGACAGACGATCACGTCATTTACCAACATACCTGTAATTATGAGGACTGTGGACCTCATTCCTATATTGGCATGACGCAGACTCGTCTTTCACGTCGGTTAACTCTTCACCTTCAGGCTGGAGCCATCAAAGACCACTATCTCACCCCTAACCACCCCCACCTCACACGCAACGAGTTAGAGAAACACACCACCATACTCGATAAAGAAAGTGACCCAAGGAGATTACCAATACTCGAAGCGTTATATATCCAAGCCTTACATCCTAACATCAACAACCAAACTCTGGACCTTCAGATCCTTCCTTCTGCCAAAAGGCACTATCCTACAGGACCTAACGCCCCCCCTCGCCCCCCGGTGCCCTTGACGC
This sequence comes from Paralithodes platypus, assembly GCA_032716605.1. NCBI lineage: Eukaryota > Metazoa > Arthropoda > Malacostraca > Decapoda > Lithodidae > Paralithodes > Paralithodes platypus. Next base: position 5,916,886 of record CM064501.1, read on the forward strand.
AGCCCCGCGCTACCTCCTTCAGCTTCGTCTTCTGCCGTCGCCACACGTACTACGCAACTTAGGCCACGCCCCTCGACACGCAGCCAATCAGCTTCGACCCCGCCAACCGACCACCACCTTCCCGCATCCAGTGCGCCTGCGTGACGTGGATCTCTCTCTAACACTCCTAGAATACCCCTCCACCAATAGCAGACTTTTGCCCCCTGATTTTCGCCTCCTCTGATCCTCCACCCTCTATAATATATACCCTTCCTGTTTACCTTTTATATCATTCTATCCTTACTTGATAATGCTGGTTGTCCAGTGAAATGCGTCGTATATCCTGTATCATCATGTACATTAATGTAACCCTGTACCACCATGAATTTTGGTAATCTCATTCATCTACTTCCTGCCACCCAGCGAAAACTCATCAGAGACCTGGAAACTTTGAATAATAAAATTTCCAACGCAGAAATTGCCATTTCTTTCAACCTCGTAAGTATTAAAGAAAATATATATATATATATATATATATAAAGTTTAGGAATTCATTATAAGAATCAGGGTTAAATTAGGTGGATTTTACCCCTTTGATACCTAGACCACCTTCCTAAACTGCTTAAAATCGTCTAATGATAACCAGAATAAGATATGAAATAGCGTCCTATAGTTACTGAAAGTGCGTGTTCGTATACGTTTTGGTTTGTTTATTTTGCAAGTTTTACATTATAATAATAATCCTCTGTTGTGTTTTGGTGTACTTGTACAGAATGGTTTATGGATGTTATATAATAGACTATGCCGTGAACGATATGTTAAAAAAATATAGATACAATTGAATGGGTGTTTTATTTTCCTTGTAAAAATGTAGCCTACCGTCTTCTATCCTGGCCTAGACATGTAATCACAACCTTTACCATGATCAATTTTACATTACGAGTAGGCTACTTATTTGTATACTCATGAACATGTTGGAAGAGCATTTTCTGTACAAAGCCGAACAATTGCTAATGAACTGACATCTCACACTTTGTTATAGATTTCTACTGATTTCGTTCATCAGTGCATTGGAATTCTCTATGATAAAATTTAAGAATATGGTTAAAGATATTATACATCATGTAAGTTATGAAGAACTAATACAACACCCAGCAAATTTCCTTATTGTCATATGTTAATATAGTGTCAGGTTAACCAGTTACACAAATGTATTCACTAATAAATAGAAATACAGGCACACAAATCTATCTATTGCCTGACGCCGTGATCCCCGAAGGGGTGGCCACGAATGAAACGCCCCCATGCACCTCTGTCCCTAGTCAGTCGATCCCCCTCCTCCCAACCTGCACCGCCTTCATCCATATACTTCTTCACTCCATCCTTCCACCTCTCTCTCTCGGTTTACCTCTCCCTCTCTGTCCTTCCACCTCGCTCTCGTACACCCTCTTAGTCATTCTCTCGCTTCCCATACGTTCCATATGGCCGAACCATCTCAAGGTGTTCCTTTTCACACTTTCCAGCACATCTACCTCTTACTTCCTCATTCGTCTGTCTATCCCTCCATGTAACTCCGCACGCACTTCTCAAGTAACTAATTTCCACCCCTCTCACTCTTGGTCTGAGTCTCTCCACCAACGTCCATGCTTCGCTTCCATAAGTCTGTGTCGGGATTACCACACTGTCATGCAAGGACTTCTTCACTTACATGCTGACCACTCTATTTCATGTTACTGTTTTCAGCATTCCTACAACCCTCTTCCCCTGTTGCACCCTCTCCCGCACTTCATAAACACTCCCATCTTTACTCAGCACACTACCCAGATGAGCTGACAATCTCCATAGCCTGACCGTTCAACTTCACCTCACACTCTGTGGTTTCACCCCTTTCGAAGACTATAACCTTTCTCTTCCCCGCATTTACCTTCAGATTCCGTTTTTCGCACACTATTCCAAACATATTTACCAGACCCTGCAACTCACATTCATTATTGCTCATCAGAACTGTATTATCAGCAAACAGCAGTACAGGTAGCTTCCACTCATTTCCCTCCTTTATCAGCGATACATCAACAACCACTGCTCTTCCATGTATTTCTTTCATAACTCCATCCATATATACAGTAAACCACCACAGGGACATCACACACCCCTGTTTCAACCCAACATTCAGATCAAAGAACTCGCTCTGCTCATTCTCCACACGTACTGCCGCCTTTGCACCCTCATTCTTACAGTTTCTTACAGTAGATCCTCTGGAAAAAGGCAAACTATGCCTGTGTATCCAGCTCAGTACCAGTACTTGCACTGCTGCGGTCGTTCACGGTGTTGGCGGCGGCGGTAGCAGACGCAACATTTTTACTATTCTGTATTTTTGTTTTATAATCAAACTTCAAATCTTGTCTTCCCCATGCTTTATCAAGATTACTTTCAAACTCCCTTATTGATTCGGAATCGACTACATACTGGGGCAGTGCGTTCCACTCATTTACCATTCTATCATAAAATGAGTTCATACATGCTATTCACTGCTTTCAGCACCTTGCAATCTACTCCGTGTATTCCAAGTACAGTACTTAGTACTTAGTATTAAGTAGTATATAAATAATTAGCCTAAATAAAAATTGGTATATATATCATTTTCTCAGTGTCTGTATACATGGCCACAGTTTTCAAACTAGAGAATTGAAAGTAATGACAGATAATGAAGAGGGTCCAGACAAACTCTTATGCACAATTTGAACCACAATGGGGAAGGGGCACTGCCCCCAACTCTAAAGTCTGGCTGTGTTCAATCCTAGTGTTTCATGCATACGTTTTACACATATCGAACAGTAGGCTAGTCTGGTTAAACTATTCATAACAAAAATACACATATCGAAGAATCATTATTGAAATCACTTGCGTGGTGGTTATGTAAAGAGAGATAAATAGATACAATACTTGGTTCTTTATCTATTCATCACAAAGTCAAAGACTGATGAGTCAGACCATGATTACTCAACTAATTTGTATTACCTAAGAAATGCCAAAAGAGCTCCAGTAATAAAATACATATATAAATAAAATTATAAATAAATAATTTAAAAAATCCTACTATTGCTGTTTTACCGAGGGAAAATGAAGCCGCCCACGGTAACCAGCCACCCGCAGACCTCGAAAAATACCAGGGCGCCCCCAGCCGACCTCCACACCAGAACCTGACGCACACCTACAGCGAGGGTCACCGACAACAGGCTCAACCCAAATCCAACCCCGTACGACACCAGAATCACCAGAGGCATCGTTGACCATTGGGGCTGCATATTAACGAAGCTTGTCCTTCAAGCGGAACGGGGTAAATATAGAAAAGTTCCCCCGAAGACAGGTGTACTAACCCCCCACCAACACTTAAAGCCGGAACTACTTCTTGGAGTACCAGCAGGTGGTCACACGGCCCTATATCAACAGGAGTGACGTCACCACCACCAGCCGACCCAGAGTTGGCCGACGGCCAGGTCAACCCCGCCAATCAGGAAGGAGCATCACCTGTAGAGTGGACATGGGAGGGGATACATAAACAAATACTAAAGGCCCTACCATTGTTATCCCCCCTCCCCCCATCACCGGAATGACAAGAACCTATGTCAATGCTAGGAAGGGCCAACGGTGCCCTTTTTCCATGTAGCCAACCCAGGCCTAGGAAGACCTAAGGAGTGAACATGTAATCAGACCAGGTTAAGAAAGGTATCTCACCCTTCGTCCTGAGCTGAGTGTCAATGACCTCCCTAAGTGCTCCAAAGCCCAAAGTCTCAGTGTGGTAGAAAATAAGGAGTATTGAATATCTCCTGTTTCCTCGGTCAGTCTCTGCCGAAGCCATTTGTTGTTGGACGTAAAAGTACTTCACTATCTCTATCAGCCTCACTGCTGAGATTATCCGTGGTCTGTCAATCAGGCCCTCTCTTAACGTAACTTGCATTCGATTAGTTGTAATTCTAAGTCAAACCTTCAGTATGCTATCAGAATTAATATCACCATCTTATGAAAAGATTGTCACATGCTGGAATGACCACTCAGTCATCTAGCCACTGCCTACTCATAGATAGATAAACTCTGTCTTACCTTGTATCTTCTTCGAGTCCAGCTAGAAACCCCTGTTCATTCTAACCACACACGAGCATCATTCTTGATTAGTTAACGTATATCTTCTTTGTCTAATTCTGTGTATGTTGTGTATATATTATTAAAATGCCCCAGAACGAGAAGCCCACCACGGAAGCCAAGAGCGAGAACAACAAAGAAACGGGAACAGAAACACCCGAAGGAAAGGCCCACAGAACGAAAGGACCTGGTGAGAGCAGACGCCCCATAGATCAGCGTGAGAGAAGAAAGAAGGAGAGAAGGCACCAAGCCAACCAGTTCAGACAGGCCGAAGCCCGCAGGGCTAAGCAGCTCCAAACCACACCTGCCTATCGCTTCTAACCACTGACCCTTCCCCCACCTCGCGTATCCACTACCCCTCGTGTCCTACACCTCTTACCCGCCAGACTCTACCTACATGATGATGGACATGAATACACCTTAATTTAATACACCCATGCCCTGTCCCTAAGTTAAGATATCAATATCAACATACCCTAAAATACCTTGTCTTGCCAGACTAAGTTTCTGAAGACAAACCGCCCCCATAAATCTATGTATGTTCTTCCATCCGAGAAGTAATATGTTAACCCCCATGTCATAATTGATAAGAAACTATAATACCCACGGGTACACCATCGTGCAACCATTACGCCTGCCCTATCTTGCCAGATCTCACAACTGAAGATGCCGCGAGCAATCCAGTAACTATATTCCTGCACAGACGAGATGGTATAGGAAATTCCATTGTTCCTGTATTGCCCAATTCTACTCCATGTTCATCAAACCAGGGAATCTTATGTAAGAACCCCTGCTCCCCCCCCCCCTAGATTAAGTACACGATGATACCCACGGGTACACCATTGTATATATAACCATTATCCCTGTAAGACATAGACAGAGATAATGACTGAAGATGTTAGCAACCATGCAGTAACTCTAATTCTTACCCCAACCAGAGATTGTATAGATAACCCTCTTTTACCATTGTCTCGACGCATATCTACCACGAAACAATAACGAAGCTACCCCTACGAACTGCCGCTTTCTTTGGTATATATTTCATAGAAAACGCAGTTCCCAGTGACAACTAGATCAGCAAGAAATCGTGTCAACTAATAGTGTCCATAACCCATCGTATTGACGAGTAATAATACACTATGTTTTTCTCTACTTTTATCCACAGTCAAGCACACACCTACAGCTAACCTCATCTTCCCCACAGTCCACATGATTCTATAATTTCCAGACTCATATACCACCACCTATTGCTCATCCCCCGGTAGCGTTTGATTAACCTACCTTCCCTGTCGTTAACCCCCAGTCTAAGATACCAAGTGTAGCCTAATGCCACCCCTACGCCCAGAGACCTTAGGGTCAAACTTCCACGTAGCCCCCCTTAACCCTCTCCCTCTCGTTAACCCCCCACGCTCCTCGACTCCCTCCGGACCTAGCCTCTCCACCATACCCCCTGAATATCCTTAACTTTTCCGTTACTAACATTCTCAAACCTTTTGTATATATACTCCTATCCAGCCTACCTTCCCCCAGTAGGAAGGAACAACATTAGAACTTTACTAACCCTTTGCATGCCATCTATTCCCTCACAACCCATTCACAACCCTGTACCAAATGATCATCAGTGCGAGGCTAGCCGCCTCGCCAGTGACTAACCTCTATTGCCATACTTCCAGATAAATGTGGCAGAGTTAGCAACCCAGTCTCCACCACATCCAACAAACCATGCAATTAACAACCCAACCAATTAAACCAGCTGATCAAGGCACCTTCGGTTTTGGTATTACGAACACCCACATCTGTCTCATAAACAGAGGGTTATTACAAACACTTGTAATATGGCAAGCCCCAGCCACAGCCGCCCAGACGACCATCACAGAGAGAGGACGCGCGCCTACCCCTTTCACCCACCCGAGGAGGGAGACCCCTACCCCTGCGGAGGTACACCTGACCCCTATTTTGACTTCCGGGTCATTGCCAGGTAGCACAGGAATTCTTCCTATCAATGAACTAACCATGTATGACTAACACCCTTACTAACCTCTATTAACCCACAATAACCCATTAACCTTTCTTGCATACTCCGATAACCAAATTAGCACCTCAGCTATACCATAGAATGAAGACTGAACAATCTAAGAGAGACGCTCCTATCAGAGATGTCCCAAACCTCCTCGCAAAGTAGATCCAGTCTCTCTCCCCTAAATACTTCCAGTATAGCCAAAATAGTACCTCTTACTAAGGCTCAGTTATATCACATTATGAAGGCTCCATACAGCCATGTGCCACAACAGTAATCACCACCTTACCTAGTTCCCGTATCAATTGAGAGCTCAAATAAGTCCATCAAAACTCGAGATCCCTATTGCCTACAGGGTCCAAAATCGAACCTATAAACCGAGCTCCAGCCCCCAGTAAAATCAGTTGAAAGATAGACACCAAACAGTGGCTGGTCCCGTGTGTTGACCTCTAGCTCTATCATTGTTTGTTCCTGAGAATTGAGTTCCAGAGCATGCAGACTCCGTGGCAGATTTAGATAGAAGGATCTGTCCACGTAAAAGAAATCTACGTACACCTTTTAACCTTCATACAGACCGGGAAGCTGAGCGATCGACGTGAGATGCGCTTGGCGTTAATTCCGATCCAGATTGACAGGAAGATCCTAATATCTGTGATTCAGGTCTAGAAACCAGAGGGTATATAAAAGTGTAACCAGCAACGATCGCTAAGAGATCCGTCTTGAGAACTTTCTACATATGGACCATCTGGACGGCCGCGGAACCAGTCGTTAGCCCCCAACATCACGGACGCAAGATAACCAGGACCAGACCAATCAAATACTACCCAAGATTCACTCTATCAGTGCTACAGTGTTACAGTGCTATTTAGAGACTCACTTATTAATATTTCTATGAAGTGGCTATATCTTTGCCCCAGTATAATTCATATATAACCATTCAATTAGGAAGTGCTAAGCGTATCAGGGTTTATTAATTAACAGGCGATATTAACTCGTAATTACCCATATATCCAGATGTTATTACATAGAAGTGAAACCCTAGTGATATCTGATGTTCGCCCACTGGCTTGCGTTCTATGTGTTTCTGATACAAGAATATAAAACTTAGATCAGTACCCCCCTGAGGTTACTAGAATTCCCGTGCTCTGAAATATGCGTGTCTAATCTAGTCTGTGAACTACTACTTGTGCACCAGAGCTACCAGTGATAAATCTAACAGTGAATATGAATCTATAAGTAACATTTATGGTCTCCAGTATATAAACTTGTGAATATAGCCAGTGATCAGAAGATTAATACCTGAACATTGGAAGTGGGAGACTAGGCTCCATCCAGATCCACTTAATGCTAGTGTTGTTCAATTCTATCATTTGTCTTGTACGAGTATTCATATCTTCTTATGCTTCAGATTAATCATCATCAAGAAAACTATAGAAGTGTGTACATCAATAAAAGTGATCGTGTGTCTTGTTACCGTGTGCTTATTTTGTGTTCTCTATTCCTCATACCTTGTTTTGTGCATGCAGCCTTCTATACCCAGTCAGTTAGAACTCACATTACCCAAGTTAATCCTGTAGAAAAACAGGGCATAACATTGGTGGCAGCGGTGGTTCTTGATTCGGATAAAAGGTTGCATTACATTGCAAGTTTGGAACAGCCAGAACACGATAACATCATGGCGCACCGTTCTCACATCCCCATCCCATATTATGATGGGGAGACTTACGAGATTGAAACGTTCATGGACATAGTGAAACCCGTACTTGACCTAGTTTATACCACGGACGCAGAAAAGATAGCCGTGACATTAACGCACCTGGGAAAAGCCGTTTCCCTGGTTGCCTACCAAGTGCACCCTGCTCTCACATGGGACGAATTTCGCCCAATAGTGATAGAGGCCATTAAGCCTTCGTTGGGCGTTTTCGTGGCCCACACCCGTATCCAAGACACTAAATTCGAAGGCGATCTAGATGCCACAGTGAATAAGATCGCCCAACATATCAAAGTGTCTTTCCCCACATTGACCAGAATCCAGCAAGAACAGCAGATTCTGGTCAACCTTGTATCAATATTGCCCTCAGCAGTAAAGGATCATTTCCGTGTGCACGATTTCGTCGGATATCAAAAAGATCTCATCACGATCCGACGTATTTTGGCCGTGCGCACAGAAACACCCACCCAAATCGCTGTAGTCAAGAGGTTCCCAACACACCCGCAGCACCTCGACAACCAAAACCCCAAGGCTCAAACCTTCAGCTCCAAGAATGCCTACCCATCCTCATCCTTCCACAACAAACCTACCTACCCTTCCGGCAAGCCCCAACCCAGTAGGCCCCGGTTCCAACCTACCCAGCCACGCAGAATCTTCAACCGGAACAAAACCTACAACACCTACCAAAGTAAGAACCCTACATTAGTGATTATCAACCCCTATGATTTCCCTGCCTGTAGTGCTAAGTGTGCCCTCCATCAAATTCGTGACTCTGCCAAACCTCGCCCCTTTACTCCTCGCATTTCTGTAAATGAAGAGAAGTTGGGACAAGAGGAAGAAATGGAGGAAATGCACACCGAAGACATAGCCCATATCATGACCTCAGACGATACCGAGGAAACCCTGGAGGAGGTAGATACCGACTCCCAGGATTTTTAAAGTATCCCCCGCCCACGATGGCCTCGGCGGGGGACGCCATAACTGATCACACTGCCCCCATTTTCTACATGGCCAAAATCAAGGACATTCCTGTCCGCTTGTTAATCGACACGGGAGCTGCTAAGTCATGTTTGTTCAAGTCTTATTATGATCAACACCACCGACTATTTGGCCCCTTGTTACCTACCAAATCAGAACTAATCTCAGCTGCTGATACCTACTGTACTTAAATCTCCTAGGAGACACTTTGCTCCTGTCAGTAACTACTCCTGCCCCCCATGCCCTGACATTACCAAAAGGCCTCATCATAGGAGACCTCGAAACATTTGATGACCTCCCCATAGATTCCAATGAAACCCCTACCAGTCTCAAATTACCCCCTCTCCCTGACACATTATCCGACCACCAAAAACACAGCATGTACGAACTATTGCTAGAGTTCAGTGACGTATTTGCCCAACAACCCACTGAAATAGGACAGACCGATGTTGAACAACACATCATTAACACCACAGGCCCCCCCATAAGACAACCATCCCGTAGAAAAAATCCCATACAACGCCAGGAAGAGGAACGCCAAGTCCAAGAGATGTTAGAGGCCGGAATTGCTACCCCGTCCATCAGCCCCTGGTCTTCCCCTGTTGTCCTAGTAAAAAAGAAAGATGGGTCAACCCGTTTTTGCGTAGATTACAGGAGATTGAATGACGTAACCATTAAGGACGCTACGCCATTACCCAGGATAGACGATTCCCTTGACTCCCTATACGGATCCAGATGGTTCACTACCCTCGACTTGCAAGCAGGGTATTGGCAAGTGCCCATCAAAGCAGAGGACCAAGAAAAAACAGCATTCTCCACTAGTGGTGGCCACCACTACGAATTTAACGTCCTACCTTTTGGCCTCTGCAACGGACCCGCCACTTTCTCCCGTTTGATGGAAGCAGTATTACATGGCCTTACCTGGGAAACCTGCCTAGCGTATCTAAACGATATCATTGTGTACTCACAAACCTGGGAAGATCACCTCCTCAGGTTGAAACAAGTTCTTCAAAGAATCCGAGCCGCCGGGCTGAAATTGAAACCCTCAAAATGCGAGATTGCACGAAATAAGGTAGATTTCCTCGGCCACGTAATATCTGAACATGGCATTGCACCAGACCCCAAGAAACTTCAAGCCATACAAAACCAACCCCCACCCACCACCGTTAAAGGAGTACGTTCTTTTCTAGGTTTAGCCACATACTACAGACGTTTCGTCCCACACTTTGCCGCAATAGCCAGACCCCTCCACCAACTCACCCACAAGGACACCACATTCACCTGGACACCTGAAAGAGACCTCACTTTTAACACTTTGAAACAAAAGCTGATCCAAGCCCCTATTGTCGCTTTCCCTGATTACCATAAACCTTTCCGTCTTTATACCGACGTATCTCTGTACGCCATTGGTGCAGTTTTAGCTCAAGTAAGAGACGGAGAGGAACATGTGATAGCGTATGCCAGCTCCACACTCAACCAAGCCCAACAGAATTATGCAGCCACCAAGAGAGAGTGCCTAGGGATCATTTGGGCACTCAACCACTTCAGGTCATTTGTGTTGGGCGCGAAACTAGATATAATAACCGACCATCAATCTTTGCAATGGTTGCATAGGTGCGAAACCAACTCAGCCATCTTGGTACGCTGGAGAGAGACACTAGAGGACTACGATTTTACAATACAGTATCGTCCAGGTAAACTTCACACCAATGCAGACGCCCTGTCACGTTTGCCAGTACCGAAAGACCCCCCCACCAACCTAGCCGCCTTACAAAACACTGAGCTCTTACATACCCCCATCAACCAACATAATTCCCCCCCAGCCCCCTCACTAATTCAATCTTGGGAAACAAGGATCAGACCACCCTGGATACCGTTAAATATCTTCAAGAAACTGACTCGCTGGGGAGATCAACTTGCCACAGACTCCGGTCACATAGTCCTAAACCCCACCATTGCCCACGACTACATGATTGCCATCCACGAGGGAAACGGCATACACCTTGGACAAAAGAAAATGTTAAAAATCTTTGCGGATCAGTACTGGACCCCCAACCCCTCCAAGATTGCACAATGCGTGACAGAATCCTGCAAACCTTGTTTATTGGGGAAGGATAGATCACGCACCCCAGGCCCAGCTGGTACCATTTCTGCCAACAAACCGTTCCAAGTCCTATCCCTCGACATCATGGGCCCGTTTCCTTCTTACGCTGGCAACCGCTATATCGTCACATTTGTTGACGTATATTCAAAAAATTTAATAGCCTGCCCAGTTAAAGACCACACAGCCACCACAGTCGCCGCACTGCTTGCCACAGAAGTGTTCCCTATATTCGGCCTTCCCCTTGCTCTTCTATCCGACAATGCCCCCGAATTTAGTGGACACGTTTGGCACCAGTTCACCCAACAATGCGGTATTAAGATCAAACACTCATCCCCGTACTGGCCTCAAGGAAATGCTATATGCGAACGCAGCCATCGCACCATCAACAACCAGTTACGTACCAAAATGATTGCTCTTAACACCTCAGACTGGCCATCACAGATAAAAATGATACAATGAGGCATGAACACCTGTCCCCGAGAAGACGGTATTTCACCTCATGAACGTGTTTACGGCGTACCCCCCCTGTTACTGCCGTTCCACCATCACGCTCACCTCCCCTCCAACACCTCCACAATTGACCCATTGCAACATCTGCAAAACACCCTCCATACCGCCCAAACCTGTCAAAACACCAAAAATTATAACCCCGATGATAAAAACCCTTTCGCCATCCATGACACCGTAATGGTAGCCAACCTCCCTGTCACCAACAAATTAGGCCCTCGCTATGTCGGACCCTACACCATCATCAAAGTCCCAAATGCCTATCAAGTCATCATTGATTATCACGGCGTGACTCGCACGTTCAGAAATAGATTCGTCCGAGCATTTAAACCTCTAAAACCACAAGACATTACCCCACCCCACACGTCCGACCCTGAATTGAACACCTCTACTACCCCTCCCACTCAGGCTATAAATGTTCCCCTACAAACCCCTAAAGGCCTAAACCCTCCAGCACAGAACCTGCCGATCATTCCTCAACATACCCCACAAACTAACCTCCACAAACCCCAAGACCCCACTATTACACCTTCCTCCACCATGACCAATTCCTTCACTTCTGATAGTCAAGTACCTCCCCAAAATATCAAAGTACGAAAACCTCCACCCACAACCCCGACCACAACAGAAACCCTCCCGTCTAGCCCTGAAGTACCTCCACCAGGCACCACAGTAAGAAAACCACCACCCCCACCTAAAACCAAGTACACACCCAACCGCACCACACAATCTACCCCAGTCACCTCACGCTACAACTTACGCCCACGACTGAAATCCTTTAAACCCTCCAGAAAACACACCCTGATAACAAAGTTCCATAGAGCTGCCAGACCACTATCCTCCTCCTCCTCTTCTTCTTCGTCGAATTCTCCTCCACAAAGGGAAAGAAGACGAATAATCACAAGCAAACACCATCACCCCTCTAACTATATTCCAAAATTAACCACCCCCACCCTCCCACGAAAGCAAATACCTTCCCCTTCAACCTCATCCCCTCTCAACCCCCACCTCATCACCCCGAATGACCTTCTAGATCTTCCCCCCACCAAACTCCCACAAAACCACCTATTTCCACCACCATCAAATCACCAACCCCACCAAAGAACGCACCCAACACACTTTCCTACCCCCAACCCTCCCAATTAAACCTCCACTCACTACCCACTCGTCTAGCCCCCCCCCCCGCATCCACCCCTTTCCCCTCCACTATCCCTGCGACCCCACCCATGCATCAACCAACCTCATCATCTCATAAAACCCCCAACCAACCTCCCCCTAAAGACTACCCTATGCCAACGACCAACCCCTCCTCACCCACCACGTCTACCACACAAGTAACTCCCAACCAAAGCCCCTCCAAAATGACGTACCCGACCTCCACACCCCCACTTAAATCCCCCCACAAAGTCGCCCCTCCGAGAACCCCCATCAATACCCCCACCCAATCCTCTCCCATTCCTCCTACCACCCTCACTCGACAAAAACCTCCACACGCATCTACCTCTCAAATAACCCCCTACATCACCCCCACTAAATGTCCTCCACCTGTAAAGCGTTCTTCCCCTCAATATAAAACATCGTTGAGCGACTCAAGTCCCACTACAAAAATCTACCTTCCCACCAGAACCTCCAAAGGTAGAATCATCAACAGACCCATCAGATTTGAAGACAGTTATGTAAAAACAAAACCCCTTTCTTCCACTAAAAGCCCAAGCCACACAACACACACACCCCCTCTTTCTCACACACCTCCATCACGCACCTTACCTAAACCAATATTGCACATTGCCTCCATATATTTTCCCAGCCTGCAACACCACCCAAGACAACCCCAAAAACCCCAGACTCATATCCCCCCTTCACCCCCAGCTCCGCCTTCACGCGTTAGTCCCTCCCCTTCAGTTGTTAATCCCTTCACCACACTGAAGAGGCCTCCTGTCAGTCCCACACACCCCACTCAATACCTGACCTCCACCATGAACACATCCACACCATTCGTCGCTCCCGTCCCTACCCCCACTGAGGACGAATGCACACCGTTCATAAGACGTATTAATTTAAAACCGTCCACAGGACGCTTAGCCCATCTACAACGGCCACATCAAGCCCGGGCAGCCGCCCTCCACAACACCGAAGACACATTCCTACAGGTCTACATAGACCTGCACAAGAAACCTGACCCTCGCTCTCTTGCCTGGTGGGACCTTCTACACACCCTCCAAATGACCCACCATGACTATTATAGGTTTGACTCCTGTAAGGAGATAAAGAAAACCTAATATTTAGTAGTGGCCCCGTAATCATTGACGAACATGCCTATTACATAAGGCATCCTCTTCAAACACTAATCCGCCGTAGTTTGAATCTACCGCGCAGAGCATTTTAAATCTGAGGAGCCTTCATCATGAGCGCACGCGACCTCACTCATGGCTTCAGTCATTATGAATTGGGTTCTCACTACGAAAAAAACTTCGTAAAAAATAAAAAACAAAAAGAAAATAAGAATAACTATCCAATAAGCTTTCCATCATATCGTAGATGTACTTGTGTGGATCTTTGACCAGACGCTGATTCAGGCGTCATTCTTCCTTCACTGACATATCAAGTAAACCAAAATCCTTAATACATCAACGAATGGGAAGGGGATGGTCGGGAGGGCCCCAGTCGTCAATGATTACGGGGCCACTACTAAATATTAGGGTTTCTTTATCTCCTTACAGGAGTCAAACCTATAATTTATCAGTGGCCCCTCCATCATTGACGAACATGCCTGATTTCTAAGACTGGAGGGGGACATTCGTAATCATATCATAACTAGAAAAGCAGATAATCAAACAACCACATAGTATTCTTACTTTTGTAAAAAAGAGATATTCGGGTGCATAAACTTTATACAGCCTAAATCTTCAAAAAGGGGTACAAGCAGGAGCGTGCTTCAAAGAAGCCTGCTTGAAAAAGGGTTAACTCTGAGACTCTGTGCACAGATCTGCTAGTTAAGAAGGCACCCCACTTAAAGGAAGTGGTGAAAACTAAAAACTTATAAGTTTACATGTGCACATATAAACCCCATTAACTAGTGGATATATTCCTAAAAGTATAACCAAACATAAATTAATTCTTGTACATTCGTAGAAGTACTGAACTCGTGTACTTATGCAGAAGTAATTACTTCAAAAGTAAAAGTCGTAGTTGCAACTACCGAGATTTCTCAAAAATCTATTGCTTCACAGCCAAAGCTACTTACAACAAGAATTGTTGTAACACTACTATTGGCCTTTAGCACAATTTCCTGCAATGAATACTACAGAGAAATTTACAATGCCTACAACCAGTATCACAGCTCGTATGTTCCGAACACATACTCCGGAGGGGTCTAGGGTGTCCTATGTCACACTGACTGCACCCTCCCCCCCCCCCCTTTTTCTTGAAATTAAACAAAATGTGACTAAAAGGGCCACCTAGACCCTCTGCCGTAAAGCTATACATGGCAAGGAAGGTTTGTCCAGAGCTACTGAAAGGTATCGAGGCAAAAACTCCTGATTAGAGGCCCACAACTGTGTAGACGTAATAACTTCCACCGAAAGATTATTAAGGAAACGTAAAGAGGCTGTCCCCTTGCGGAAATCGTGGGTCTTACCCACAACGCCGGGATGCTTCTCTTTAAAGTCCTCGACCAAGAGAGAAGCCAGTGTACGCTCCATCAATCGTTCACCCGGACTTGCGACCCATAAAGCACCCTGGTGATTTAGAGGTGCCACTCTTAAATATTTGGTTAGAGCTTGCACTGGGCAAAAACGATGGTGCACCTTTCCCCTGTTTAACGCCGGCACCGTGATCTCTGAAAACACGTGTTCACTGTGCTCAATCTCGGCTATGAATCCTGGGGAAGGTGCAATGTGAATACACTCATGAAGCCTATCAAACCTGAGGCAATTAGGTGCGTTGCTCATCCCCGCCAGCTCAGATACTCTGTTCCCGGTAGCCAAAGCCCTAAGGAATACTTCCCTTTTGTAAAATCTGCAGTCTTTGGTACATACGGGAACGAGAATAACGACGATGTTTTGTCCAGAGACCATGTAGGCCTGAGCTGACGGGGAGGTGGGCGGAGTTTAAAACCTGCCCACATAAATCACTTTCAGATAAATGTTTCTGCATGAACAGATAAATTAAATAATAAACAACCAACGCCACCGAGGGCACAGTTTGTTTTGTTCTAAGAATCCGAGACGTAAAAGCTTTCCAATGCGATTGAAACTGTCGCTTTGTAGACTGGGTATATTGATTCGTGAATATCTTGGTCACGTCGCTACCATAAGGTGCTAGCCACTTGGCCTCCTGAATGTCCAAAATGAACAAGTCCGCGAGGTTTCTAGGTTGCCAATTGTGTTCTAAGTGGAACAACCCGACCAGGAGGGACACTGGGTGCGGGCACCACGTGTTCAAATGCTGGTACCACACTGCGCCGGCCACAGGGGCGTGATTAGCGAGACTACGCCTCGCTAATCCTGTAGTTTGTTGACTACGTGGCACATTAGAGACGCGTCTGGCGGCGGAAAAGAGATAAATGGAACTCAACCTGTTCTCGTCTGTCATCAGAGCGTCAGGTCCGCCCGCCGGCGTTATCGTCCGGCGGGTGAGGTACGACTGTGAGTATCGCCATACACCTTGGCTGTGGCTGTCCCTCGCTTGCGAGCTCGGTATGCTCCCTGAACGGGAGCCCTCGTCCGAGTCCCGTAAAGGTTTATGATACTTAAAAGCTCCCATAGCTCATTAACACATTGAAAGCAGAGCTGGTGAGCAAAATCATAAAGTATACTAATTAATTTAATTTATATTTAATTGTATTAAAATAAATTACTATAAATAAACACAATATTATCATAATATAATCATAGAAAATATATGTTTATTATGATTCAGCTATTAAATTATTTCATTAACAAATAAAAATAAGATAGGGCTACCTGAGCTTAACGGCGTTGAACATACAGCAATGAGAGGTTCAAGTGCCGACACGACAGAGACTGGGGGAAAACTACCCCGCCCCCGGGAACTAACTGGTCACCTGGTGCAACACCGGTAATCCGCCCTGGAAAGAGAATTTTCCGGGGATTAATGCTCATAGGGTTACACCCAAAAAACGGTACAAAATATGTGCCTCAAAACCGCCGGTCAACGAACCGTAGCACTCCACCACTTTACTTTTCGTTGTCCTTTAGTATCATATTAAAGATTTCAGCATATCTTTACCTGTCCAGAAGATTTAAGCATATCTTCTGAATCCTCATAAAGATGAAGCATATCTTTATTAAAGATGAAGTCTTTCAAGTATCCCTTTACACTTGAAACACTAGTAAGATTCCGGCATCTTTTTATCCCATAAAAAGTCTAAGCCTATCTTAATCTCTAAGCTGGCGTCACCCAGAAGCCCTCATAGATCGCCATCTTGAAGGCCGTGATACCCTATTGTATCAATCAATTGTTTGGCAAATTATCGCGAATTGCAAATCAGTTAATATAACCACCCAAAGGTACAACCGCCGGGTTTTATATGCAATGTCAAACCAATTGTACCTGCCCCAGACCTCTTTGTAAAAGGTCGCCGGGAGGGAAAGACTAAACAAACAAACGGCATTGTTTCAATGGCTTATTAAAGATTTCAGCATATCTTTTATCTGTCCAAAAGAATTAAGCATAACTTCTTAATCCTCATAAAGATGAAGCATATCTTTATTAAAGATGAAGTCTTTCAAGTAACCCTTTACACTTGAAACACTAGTAAGATTCAGGCATCTTTTTATCCCATAAAAAGTCTAAGCCTATCTTAATCTCTAATCCGGCTTCTCCCAGAAGCCCTCATAGATCGCCGTCTTGAAGGCCGTGATACCCTATTGTATCAATCAATTGTTTGGCAAATTATCTCGAATCGCAAATCCGTTAATATAACCACCCGAAGGTACAACCGCCGGGTTTTATATACAAGGACCCCAATGGAAATACGCCTAACGGCCTTATTGGGCTATCCTTAGTTGGAATTATGCAAGGCTGGTACATGTCATATTTATAACATACTATGTGGTACCAACTCTGTAAATTGCTAACTGAATAAATATTATTATTATTATTATTATTATTATTATTATTAATGTCAAACCAATTATACCTGCCCCAGACCTCTTTGTAAAAAGGTCGCCGGGAGGTAAAGACCAAACAAACAGACAGCATTGTTTCAATGGCTTTGAAAAGCAGAGAAAACCAAGGCCAACAGGTGTCAGCCTGATCACCTAGAAGACTGAGTGGAGCCCCCCTCGACGGGAATAACTCAGGAAGCCTGATCCCAGGCTCGACCATAGAAAACGCAGTTTCTGATGAGCCCTCAAGCGACCAAACTCGTCGGGGTAACTTACCTATTTTAGCCATCCTGACTAAAACTCGGTAAACAAAAACGGTGTTCTCGGAGCAACGAGAAAAACGCCGGAAAGGTAACCCACACTAAACTATACATTACAGGAGGGCGTAATGCATAAAGCAATGAATAACACAGGAAGCCTGCTCCCAGGCTCGACCACAGAAAATGCAGTTTCTTATGAGCCCTCAAGCGACCAAACTCGTCGGGGTAACTTACCTATTTTGAGCCATCCTAAACAAAAACGGTGTTCTCGGAGCAACGAGAAAAAACGCCGGAAAGGTAACCTACACCAAACGAGACATTTTAACACATTTCATACAAAGGGTGTGCGCAAAAATAGGGATACCTGAACAGGAGGGCGTAATGCATAAAGCAAAAACCGGGGCAAAGGTAGCCATGACAGAGACTGGTGGGATAATTACTCCAGGTTCTGCATAGACCCGCCGGGACCCAGCTCTGGAAAAAAAGAAAATTTCCAGGAATTAATGCTCATAAGGTTAACCCAAACATGTTCGCACACAAGTGTTAAATAACCCGCCGGGTAACGAGACGTAATACTCAACGACTACAGCTCGCTACGCGGTGGGGTTTCCTAAGTAAAAGATTTCAGAATATCTTAATTTGTCCAAAAGATTTATGAATACCCTCTGACATAATATATAAAGACCAGCATGGCGTTTATAACTGATCAAGTCTTTCCGGTGGTGTTCGTTTCAAGATTCAATTTTGGAAAAAAAAAAAATAAAAAAGACGCCGGCCCCCGAATTATCTCGTAGATCAAAAACTGGGAAGCCTGACAAATATACGAGATCTAACTTCTCCCGAAGTATCTTTTTAGAACGCCGTATGTTGAAGGCGGCGATACAAAACGTATCCCTCAATTGTCTGGTTAACTAACTGAATCGTAAATTCGTTATTCCCATCCCTCCAAGGAGCACCCGCCGGGTGTGAATATTAGTTTTAAAAACGTTAACCCCAATTGTGCCCTAAAGCGCCGTATGTTGAAGGAGGCGATACACAATGCATCCCTCAATTGTCTGGTCAACTAAACTGAATTTTGCAAATTCGGGCATCCCACCCTTCCAGGTTGCACCCGCCGGGTGATTTAAAGTTTAAAAGTTAACCCCAAATGTTCCTAACCCCACTTCTTTGTAAAAGATCGCCGGGGAGGAAATACAAAGATCGCGAATTGCAAATCAGTCAATATAACCACCCAAAGGTACAACCGCCGGGTTTTATATGCAATGTCAAACCAATTGTACCTGCCCCAGACCTCTTTGTAAAAAGGTCGCCGGGAGGGAAAGACTAAACAAACAAACGGCATTGTTTCAATGGCTTATTAAAGATTTCAGCATACCTTTTGTGACGCATGTCCACGTGTGAGCATGCTGTACAGAACGCCTAGTCATGCCCCACTCTCACTAGGATCATCAGGGCAGGAACTTTGGCTGTAGTCTATGTAGAGTTTCCTAACTTAGTTCATGTGAGCCGTTGTACTATAAGTATTATGAATATGTATTTTGTTTTCATCTGAGTCAACGAGTTCTATTTTATATCATTAGTTATAAGTATTGTGTGTAAAACTTATTTGTAATGATGGGAAGAGAAACAGCCACAGTTGGGGGTCAGTGGGTGCGCCAGGCGGGAGGTGGGCCTAACTCACTCGCATTCCTCCCTCCCTCAGTGCTAGGGGAGCCTTTGTGTATCCCAGAGGAGAGAGAGAAATTACGTAATGGTTGTCAGTGGGCGGTCCTTAGTAGTTCACGTTGGGCTCACTAGAGGGCCGGGTATAAAAGGGAAGTCTAGCCATTTTTTCATCAGAACTCATTAGGCAGAGCGACTTCTCATTTCCCTTGCTAACTATATATTATAGGTTTGACTCCTGTAAGGAGATAAAGAAAACATAATATTTAGTAGTGGCCCCGTAATCATTGACGAACATGCCTATTACATAAGGCATCCTCTTCAAACACTAATCCGCCGTAGTTTGAATCTACCGCGCAGAGCATTTAAAAACTGAGGAGCCTTCATCATGAGCGCACGCGACCTCACTCATGGCTTCAGTCATTATGAATTGGGTTCTCACTACGAAAAACTTCGTAAAAAATAAAAACAAAAAGAAAATAAGAATAACTATCTAATAAGCTTTCCATCATATCGTGGATGTACTTGTGTGGATCTCTGACCAGACGCTGATTCAGGCGTCATTCTTCCTTCACTGACATATCAAGTAAACCGAAATCCTCAATACATCAACGAATGGGAAGGGGACGGTCGGGAGGGCCCCAGTCGTCAATGATTACGGGGCCACTACTAAATATTAGGTTTTCTTTATCTCCTTACAGGAGTCAAACCTATAATTTATTAGTGGCCCCTCCATCATTGACGAACATGCCTGATTTCTAAGACTGGAGGGGGACATTCGTAATCATATCATAACTCTAGAAAAGCAGATAATAAAAACAACCACATAGTATTCTTACTTTTGAAAAATATATTTAATACGGCGTAGGCCGGGAATATACAAGAAAGGGGTTCAGGCAGGTGCGTGCTTCAAAGAAGCCTGCCTGACAAAAAATAGGTAACCCTGAAGATTCTGTACACAGATCTGTAGTTACAAAGGCACCCCACTCAACGAGTGGTGACAAAAATAACAAGTTATCAGTTTATATGTGCACATAATAAACCCCAAAATAATCGTGGAGATAAATTGCAAAGGATCTTCACTGTTTTAATATTAAATTGCTTTCGCAGCTAAAACTACTATAACAACCCCGTTGTTTTGTACTAACATTTGTACTTAGCACAATTTCTCGCTGAGAAATTTTCATATCACATTAACCATAAATTGTATCACAGCTCTCACACTCCGGCGGGGTCTAGGGTGTCCTATGTCAACTGACTGCACCCCCCCCCCCCCCCTTTCCCTTGAAAGTAAACAAAAGTGACTGCAGGGCCACCTAGACCCTCTGCCTTAAAGCTATACATGGTAAGAAAGGTTTATCTAGAGCAACTGACAAGTATCTAGACAAAAACGTATGATTAGACGCCCACAACTGAGTGGACGCAATATCTTCTACTGAAAAAAAATTCAGGAAACGTAAAGAGGCTGCCCATTTGCGTAAATCGTGGGCCCGACCCACAACGCCGGGATTACTCTCTTTAATGACTTCGACCAGAAGAGAGGCTAATCGCCGTTTCAGTAAGCGTTTACCCGTACTTGCTACCCATAAAGCACCTTGGGGGTTGAGAGGAGCTACTCTCAAATATTTGGTTAGAGCTTGCACTGGACAAAGATTATGATGCACCTTTCCCCTTTTTAACGCCGGCACCGTGAACTCAGAAAACACGTGTGCACTATGCTCATTCTTGGCTACAAATCCTGGGGAAGGTGCAATGTAAATACATTCATTAAGTCTTCCAAACCTAAGGCAATTAGGTGTGTTACTCATCGCCGCCAGCTCAGACACTCTGTTCCCGGTGGCCAAAGCCAAAAGGAAAACAGCCTTTTTTAAGAGTAATGCAAAGTCTGCAGTATTTTGGTACAGACGAGAGTGAAGTAAAGACAAAGCTTTGTCCAGAGACCAAGTGGGCATGAGCTGACGGGGAGGTGGGCGGAGTTTAAAACAAGCTCTCATAAAACCTGTTTCCTCCGCCACCGGTATGGAGAGACCTGTAAGGTCGAAAAAGGGCACTCTAATCGCAGTTAAGTGATTTTTTAATGTTACCACAGATAAATGTTTCTGCTTAAACAGATAATTTAAATAATTGAACACTAAAGCTACTGATGGCACAGTCTGTTCTGTTCTAATGATCCAAGAAGTAAAGGCTTGCCAATGTGAGTGATACTGTCGTTTCGTAGACTGAGTATATTGATTTAATAATTTATTGGTCACATCTCTACCGTATGGTGCTAGCCACTTGGCCTCCTGAATGTCCATAATGCAAAAGTCAGCGAGGTCGCTAGGTTGCCAATCGTGTCTAAGTGGAAATACCCGACCGGGAGCGACACCGGGTGCGGGCACCACGTTTTCAATTGCTGGTACCACAACTGCGCCGGCCACAGGGGCGCGATTAGTGAGACTAAGCCTCGATAATCTCGTAGTTTGTTCACTACGTGGCACATTAGTGACGCATCTGGCGGTGGAAACAGATAGATGGAGCTCCATCTGTTCCAGTCTATCACTAGGGCGTCTGGCCCCCCTGCCGGCGTTTTCGTCCGGCGGGTGAGGTATAGAGGGAGTTTGTGAGTCTCCTCGGACGCAAACAGATCCACTTGTGGATGGGAGAGCTCTGCAATCATTAGGTTGAAAATGGGTTGCTTGAGCTCCCATTCTACTGTCGTGCTCTGTCTCCGGGACAGAGCGTCTGCCCAGACGTTCGCTACGCCTGGGAGATAAGATGCGTGAAGATAAATGTCTAGTCTGTTGGCTAGAGTAAAAATCTCTTCCGACACGTTTAGCAACCTCCTTGACCTCGTTGATCCTTGTTTCTGAATACAGTGAACTGCGTTCAGATTGTCCATTCTGAAGGCCACCGACTTGCCCCGTAACGCAGGGCCGTGAGCCTGAAGGAAATACAAGGGGACTAGTAATTCTTTGACATTGATGTGAGAGATTTCTAAGTGGGACCAAAGCCCCTGACCCTGGTGCCCCTGATTTGACTGAAATCCCCAACCTATTGTGCCTGACGCATCCGTGTCTACCCATACCGTTGGTGGAGGAGAGGTCCATGACATTATTGAGTGCAACGTTTCCCTCTTTGCCCAGACCGCTAGTAAGGTGTGGATTAATTTCGGGATGGGCCATAATTCTCCCGCCGGTAAGAGTGGGAAATATTTGTTGCCTTCCAATATTAAGCGTTTTACTTTCAACCGGCCCAACATGACAGTTAGTTGAATCCAGTTGAGAGAGCCGACCAGAGACTCCCAGACCCTCCGCGTCGTAGTCAGACTGTGAAGAAACATGAACAGTTTCCTGCGAAACCTGTTGCGATTGTCCACACTCTGACTCAGAGTGAGAGCGGCCGTGTCCCAGACCAGCCCTATCCACTGAATTACTCGTGAGGGAACAAGGTTTGACTTTACCAGATTTACCTTGAACCCTAGAGTTTTGACATGATTTAAAATTATGTTGACATGTTTGATGCATAATTGTTGTGTCTCTGCCACCACCAGCCAGTCGTCTAGGTACCACAACACTCTGATCCCTTGTTTTAACAATGGCATCAGGGCTTGCCGGACTAATTTCGTGAATAATCGAGGTGCTAGGTTCAAACCGAACGGCATCCTTTGAAAAACAAAATTTTGGTGCCTGATCCGTAAGGCCAAAAACCTTTGAAATCTTTTGTTGACCGATACGTGCCAATAGGCGTCTGTCAGGTCTAGTGAACACATCCAACCTCCCGGCGGAAGTGTTAGCCTGATTTGGTGTACTGTTAACATTCTGAAAGACTCGTTGTGAATGTGAAGGTTCAGATAAGACAGGTCTACGACCGGTCTCATCTGAACACTGTCCCTTTTGGGAACCAAAAATAGTTTGGACGTGAATACAGGGTAATTTGGGGGGACCGGGATGATGACATTCTTGGCAATCATTTCCTGGACCAGTGACTCCACCTCTAAAGAAACAAAATTCGCCGTTGTCGGCTGACGTAAGCGAGGTCGCCGGAGCCACTGCCAAGTGATGCCTTTGCGTGCCACCATCCGTGCCCAAGTGTTTAAAGGCCATGCTTGGTGACACATTCGGAACGACCCAGTTAGCAGACAAGGGTTCGCCGGCTGTACTACCCTCGGGTCCTCCGGCCTTAAGGTTGGCACCGGGAGTGAGAGAGACTTTAGTTTTTTGGTGGTGGGGTTGGTGGTGCTGGACGCTTCGCCGGCTGGCTGGTGTTGGCCGAAGACTGGCCCTGACCTGGCTTATTATGGCCGCGTCCTCTCTGACCTGAAAACTTACTCTGTCTATGCCTGTACTGACCTTGGGGGGAGTGGGAGGACTTAGGCAGAAGAAAGGGCTTAGATCCCCCTGGCTGAGCTTTAGCGGTTGGCCTGGGTTTGGGGAAGTTAAAGGCAGGTTTCTTAGAAGGGGTGGGACTTTGTTTAAAGGCCTGCGCCATATTGAATACCGTTCGCCACACTTCAGGGGACATTAACGAGGGAGTAAGCACTGGTGACATGACCACCTGATTCGCAATGCGATCAGGCAGTTTGCGAACTAAAGACATTCTGAGATCTTGTCTTGCTCGTACCGCCTCAAGTAAGGCGGTGCGTATGTCACCTAGAGATTGGATTGACGACTGGAGTAGCAGTCGCCGGGATAATTCAACCGATCTTCTGGCATCCGCGTCTGCGATTGCCTGAGTGGACCGAAGTAAAGACTTAGCTACCTGTTGAGACACTATGTACTGAGAAAACAGGCGAAAAGCTTTCCCCCTTAGCCTAAATTCTCGGTCTAGGTGAGTTGGGGTAGGGGTAGTGAAAGGGTCTTTTAGCTCACAAAGATTAATCTTAGGGGCAGCTAGGAAAGAAAACAAAGCTGACGGGACTCCGCCGGCAGAACATACCGGCATGGAGAACCACGAATGAGAATCTTGGGGGATCTGGTGGGAAGATTTGGAAGTAAATGTGGTTGCAAAGTTTTGAGCCTCTATCTCCCAATCTACCCAAGGTCCTGGATCCAACTGCCCCACCTTCAAGACTGGATTAGCTGCTTCGTCTGTGACGGTTTGCAAATCAAGTTCAGGAGTGAGAGCTGACAGAGTCTTAATGTCATTAAACCCATCCAGCTTAGACCAGTCTGAAAACAATTTTGAAGCTGAGGCAGGGGGTAAAGCTGGCTTAGTAGCATACACAAAATAGTCTTGGTGATAATAACTAGGTATAGCCTTGATGTTAACATCTAGTACATTTCCCAAAATATCCAAGGCCCTTAATTTCTTTGATTTATTGCCCTGGATGACCCACTCACGTGGTACTGGGAGTTCCCCTGACAAGGTAGGTTGGGCGAGCTCTGGTTTAGTGGGGGTCAAAAGGACCCATGACTCGTCTGGTCCATAAAGCAAGGGCATAGCTACCTTTCTGAGAGGCGCCTTGTCTAGAGGGGGTGGATTGACATCCGTTATAACCCTTACATTCGAAGTGGTCAATGCCGCCGTAGCAGGCCTAGTAACCACTGATGGTGACAGAGTGGGGGGGTTAGGGATCTTAGATAAAGCAATAGAAGTCATCAGAGGCCGTACCGTAGAACTTGTCGTGGGAGCCCCCAAGTCCACTGTGGGAGTTTCCTGTTGTTGGCCAAAAATTTAGATAAAGCATGACTAAGTAGCCCTTCAATTTCCTGCGCAGTGACAAATTGAGTTGATGATGAACTTACTGGTGAATCATTAATATCCTGCGCGGCGTCTAAGCCTGAACCTGACTCTTGCCCTTCCATCTCCGAAATTATTGAAACCTCGTCTTTCTCCCCCTGATCCTCCTGAGAAGACCCCGCCGAAGCTGGGGTACCTTGCTGCCAAGATAAGTCAGGAATAGAGGATGGGATCGCCGCGTCCCTGTGGACGTCAGCTACTGTGTGACTCGTTTGAGTCGGAAGTGGGTGGTCAGACCCTGGCTGAGCAAATCGCCAAACACCGAGGCCTTGGCCTACACTCTCTTGGGAGTCTGAAACATTCTCAATCACTGATCCCCCTGAACTCTCCATTTCCAGGGTTAAAATATTAATGGGTAAATCCTCTTTAGGGACAGGCACCGCACTGGACCCTTGAGACCTAACACAAACTCTGTCTGGGGTAGAGGTACGATGAGAGGCACTAGAAGCTGGTGAATGTAGGGAGGTCTTTCGTTTATGGGAATCCTTTTTGGAAGATTTATGGCTACGGTGTGACCGTGAACTACTCTTTGATTTGGAGGATTCATCGCTGTGACCACTGGTGGAACTTTCCGTCCTACTCTTCTTACTCGATGGTGAAGAGGCAAGACTAGATGACTGGCGTCTGAGAGGTGACCTAGACCGAGATCTCGCCCTAGACGAGGAGGCGGATGCCGGGGGTGTAGGCTCTCTTGGGCGTTTCGGAGTAACAGCAGAAGACACAGAACCCTGACCAGTCTCCGCCGGCTTATGACAAGTGACTTGAGAGGAACGTTTAGGGGGAAGGTGTTCAAATAGCAATCGATCCCAAAGAGGGACGTTGTCACAATGAAGTGACTTATGAGCAACAATCGTAGTGTATGCTGACATCTGTTGCCTCACTTCTCTTAACGCGACCGCCGCGGTCTTATCATTGTCGCATAGGACCTTTACAGCTAATTGGGAGCAAAAAGAACAATTACGCATGACCCACAGACCCCCTTGAATGGTCTAGACATTTAACACACCTTATGCAAAGAGTATGCGCAAAAATAGGGATACCGGCACAGGTAGGGGTAGTGCATAAAGCAAAGACTGGGGCCAAGGTCGCCATGACAGAGACTGGTGGGGAAAACTACCGCCGGGTCTGTATTGGTCCGCCGGAGCCCAGCTCTGGAAAAAAATAAAATTTCCAGGAATTAATGCTCATAAGGTTAACCCAACATGTTCGCACACAAGTGTTAATAACCCACCGGGTAACGAGATGTAATGACACAACGATCACAGCTCGCTACGCGGCGGGGCTCAGAATATCTAAACATATCTTTTTAAGAAAGTGAAGAATACCCTCTGACAATAATATAACGGTCCAGCATGGCGTTTATAGTCTTTCTGGTGGTGACTGTCTCAAGATTCAATTTTGGAACAAAAACAACCCCCCATAAAGACGCCGGCCCTTGAAATATTTTAGTAGAATAACATAGGGCAGGCTGATACGAGATCTGATTTCTAACGAATTGTCACAAAAAGATCGCCGTAAGTATGAAGGCGGCGATACCTATACGTATCCCTAAAATAAGTGGTTAAATCGAAATTGAATTGTAAATTCCTTATTACCTCCACTTAGGAGCACCCGCCGGGTTTAAAAATTATGTTAACCCCCAATTAAACCTTCAATCGCCGTAAGTGTAAAGGCGGCGATACATAACGTATCACTTAAAATGGATCGGTTAACTAACTGAATGACTTAGTTGTTCATCCCACCCTACCAAGGTACACCCGCCGGGTGAGATGTCAAAACGTTAACCCCATAAGTTCCTGTCCCCACTTCTTTGTAAAAGATCGCCGGGGAGGAAAGCCCTTAACAACAGCTAGGTTTTTTCTTGTGGTTTGTAAAACCGGGTAGAAAAACTTCATAACATATGTTCGCATGAACAATGTTTTTTGATGGTTACAGCCCTTCCGCCGGGAATCAAAGGGAGCCTGAAAACAGGCACCAACACAGGAGAGGCAGTCCTGGAGAGCCACAGACACCTCATCGCCGGGGACACAAGCCTGTGTTGAAACCACGTGTGGCCCAACACGGCTCTCGGCCGGGTTTTTTTCATGGTGAAACCGAGAAAAAACCCGCCGGAAGGAAACCCACCCCGTTCAGACACCATCTGAACGAATAACGGACACGAAGGAAAGCCACGCACGACTAGCCTAAGTCCACACAATAATCCGTGGAATTAGCCAATACACAACTAAACCAGGAAACAAACATAGTCCGAGGAATTAGCCAATACACAACTAAAACCCGGATACACATGACACAGTAGGGCATATTTATAAAAATAAACAATAACACTTGTACATGTGGCAAAGCTATGAGCGGCTGGCTAGGCCTAAGTAGACGGCATCATAAAAGTTGAAATATACACAAAACACTGGAAATATAACAACAGGAACCACCGCCAACACACCACTGTAGCAAATACTTCCGGCAAAGGGAAGACTGACTCGGGACCCAGAAAAAACTTCACTAAGTGAAGAAAAAAAACGTTGGGAACGTCAGTAAGCAAAGCTTACCTCATCAGAAAGATAAAAGGCAGCAATAATTAACGCGTAATGAAAGCCGCCTGCATCACAAGCTAACTCAACTGTGAAACGATCACAAGTCCACAACAGGACCACGAGGGTACATCCGAAATAGATGCCCCAAACACACGACCCAAAATACACTGCACTGCGGGCAACCAGCCCAGGACACTCCTGCTACGCATATCCTAACCTTACTCGATACATCCCGGAGTAAACAAATGAGAAAAAACTCACTAGGGACGCAACAAATGCGGAACCAGCGGAGCGTGGGGAGACACGTCCGGGCAGGCTGAGCACAGAGCAGAGAAGGAAGAATGACGCCTGAATCAGCGTCTGGTCAGAGATCCACACAAGTACATCCACGATATGATGGAAAGCTTATTAGATAGTTATTCTTATTTTCTTTTTCTTTTTATTTTTTACGAAGTTTTTTCGTAGTGAGAACCCAATTCATAATGACTGAAGCCATGAGTGAGGTCGCGTGCGCTCATGATGAAGGCTCCTCAGTTTTTAAATGCTCTGCGCGGTAGATTCAAACTACGGCGGATTAGTGTTTGAAGAGGATGCCTTATGTAATAGGCATGTTCGTCAATGATGGAGGGGCTACTAATAAATAGGCATCTGTCAGGTCTAGTGAACACATCCAACCTCCCGGCGGAAGTGTTAGCCTGATTTGGTGTACTGTTAACATTCTGAAAGACTCGTTGTGAATGTGAAGGTTCAGATAAGACAGGTCTACGACCGGTCTCATCTGAACACTGTCCCTTTTGGGAACCAAAAATAGTTTGGACGTGAATACAGGGTAATTTGGGGGGACCGGGATGATGACATTCTTGGCAATCATTTCCTGGACCAGTGACTCCACCTCTAAAGAAACAAAATTCGCCGTTGTCGGCTGACGTAAGCGAGGTCGCCGGAGCCACTGCCAAGTGATGCCTTTGCGTGCCACCATCCGTGCCCAAGTGTTTAAAGGCCATGCTTGGTGACACATTCGGAACGACCCAGTTAGCAGACAAGGGTTCGCCGGCTGTACTACCCTCGGGTCCTCCGGCCTTAAGGTTGGCACCGGGAGTGAGAGAGACTTTAGTTTTTTGGTGGTGGGGTTGGTGGTGCTGGACGCTTCGCCGGCTGGCTGGTGTTGGCCGAAGACTGGCCCTGACCTGGCTTATTATGGCCGCGTCCTCTCTGACCTGAAAACTTACTCTGTCTATGCCTGTACTGACCTTGGGGGGAGTGGGAGGACTTAGGCAGAAGAAAGGGCTTAGATCCCCCTGGCTGAGCTTTAGCGGTTGGCCTGGGTTTGGGGAAGTTAAAGGCAGGTTTCTTAGAAGGGGTGGGACTTTGTTTAAAGGCCTGCGCCATATTGAATACCGTTCGCCACACTTCAGGGGACATTAACGAGGGAGTAAGCACTGGTGACATGACCACCTGATTCGCAATGCGATCAGGCAGTTTGCGAACTAAAGACATTCTGAGATCTTGTCTTGCTCGTACCGCCTCAAGTAAGGCGGTGCGTATGTCACCTAGAGATTGGATTGACGACTGGAGTAGCAGTCGCCGGGATAATTCAACCGATCTTCTGGCATCCGCGTCTGCGATTGCCTGAGTGGACCGAAGTAAAGACTTAGCTACCTGTTGAGACACTATGTACTGAGAAAACAGGCGAAAAGCTTTCCCCCTTAGCCTAAATTCTCGGTCTAGGTGAGTTGGGGTAGGGGTAGTGAAAGGGTCTTTTAGCTCACAAAGATTAATCTTAGGGGCAGCTAGGAAAGAAAACAAAGCTGACGGGACTCCGCCGGCAGAACATACCGGCATGGAGAACCACGAATGAGAATCTTGGGGGATCTGGTGGGAAGATTTGGAAGTAAATGTGGTTGCAAAGTTTTGAGCCTCTATCTCCCAATCTACCTAAGGTCCTGGACCCAACTGCCCCACCTTCAAGACTGGATTAGCTGCTTCGTCTGTGACGGTTTGCAAATCAAGTTCAGGAGTGAGAGCTGACAGAGTCTTAATGTCATTAAACCCATCCAGCTTAGACCAGTCTGAAAACAATTTTGAAGCTGAGGCAGGGGGTAAAGCTGGCTTAGTAGCATACACAAAATAGTCTTGGTGATAATAACTAGGTATAGCCTTGATGTTAACATCTAGTACATTTCCCAAAATATCCAAGGCCCTTAATTTCTTTGATTTATTGCCCTGGATGACCCACTCACGTGGTACTGGGAGTTCCCCTGACAAGGTAGGTTGGGCGAGCTCTGGTTTAGTGGGGGTCAAAAGGACCCATGACTCGTCTGGTCCATAAAGCAAGGGCATAGCTACCTTTCTGAGAGGCGCCTTGTCTAGAGGGGGTGGATTGACATCCGTTATAACCCTTACATTCGAAGTGGTCAATGCCGCCGTAGCAGGCCTAGTAACCACTGATGGTGACAGAGTGGGGGGGTTAGGGATCTTAGATAAAGCAATAGAAGTCATCAGAGGCCGTACCGTAGAACTTGTCGTGGGAGCCCCCAAGTCCACTGTGGGAGTTTCCTGTTGTTGGCCAAAAATTTAGATAAAGCATGACTAAGTAGCCCTTCAATTTCCTGCGCAGTGACAAATTGAGTTGATGATGAACTTACTGGTGAATCATTAATATCCTGCGCGGCGTCTAAGCCTGAACCTGACTCTTGCCCTTCCATCTCCGAAATTATTGAAACCTCGTCTTTCTCCTCCTGATCCTCCTGAGAAGACCCCGCCGAAGCTGGGGTACCTTGCTGCCAAGATAAGTCAGGAATAGAGGATGGGATCGCCGCGTCCCTGTGGACGTCAGCTACTGTGTGACTCGTTTGAGTCGGAAGGGGGTGGTCAGACCCTGGCTGAGCAAATCGCCAAACACCGAGGCCCTGGCCTACACTCTCTTGGGAGTCTGAAACATTCTCAATCACTGATCCCCCTGAACTCTCCATTTCCAGGGTTAAAATATTAATGGGTAAATCCTCTTTAGGGACAGGCACCGCACTGGACCCTTGAGACCTAACACAAACTCTGTCTGGGCAGAGGTACGATGAGAGGCACTAGAAGCTGGTGAATGTAGGGAGGTCTTTCGTTTATGGGAATCCTTTTTGGAAGATTTATGGCTACGGTGTGACCGTGAACTACTCTTTGATTTGGAGGATTCATCGCCGTGACCACTGGTGGAACTTTCCGTCCTACTCTTCTTACTCGATGGTGAAGAGGCAAGACTAGATGACTGGCGTCTGAGAGGTGACCTAGACCGAGATCTCGCCCTAGACGAGGAGGCGGATGCCGGGGGTGTAGGCTCTCTTGGGCGTTTCGGAGTAGCAGCAGAAGACACAGAACCCTGACCAGTCTCCGCCGGCTTATGACAAGTGACTTGAGAGGAACGTTTAGGGGGAGGGTGTTCAAAGAGCAATCGATCCCAAAGAGGGACGTTGTCACAATGAAGTGACTTATGAGCAACAATCGTAGTGTATGCTGACATCTGTTGCCTCACTTCTCTTAACGCGACCGCCACGGTCTTATCATTGTCGCATAGGACCTTTACAGCTAATTGGGAGCAAAAAGAACAATTACGCATGACCCACAGACCCCTTGAACGGTCTAGACATTTAACACACCTTATGCAAAGAGTATGCGCAAAAATAGGGATACCGGCACAGGTAGGGGTAGTGCATAAAGCAAAGACTGGGGCCAAGGTCGCCATGACAGAGACTGGTGGGGAAAACTACCGCCGGGTCTGTATTGGTCCGCCGGAGCCCAGCTCTGGAAAAAAATAAAATTTCCAGGAATTAATGCTCATAAGGTTAACCCAACATGTTCGCACACAAGTGTTAATAACCCACCGGGTAACGAGATGTAATGACACAACGATCACAGCTCGCTACGCGGCGGGGCTCAGAATATCTAAACATATCTTTTTAAGAAAGTGAAGAATACCCTCTGACAATAATAACGGTCCAGCATGGCGTTTATAGTCTTTCTGGTGGTGACTGTCTCAAGATTCAATTTTGGAACAAAAACAACCCCCGATAAAGACGCCGGCCCTTGAAATATTTTAGTAGAATAACATAGGGCAGGCTGATACGAGATCTGATTTCTAACGAATTGTCACAAAAAGATCGCCGTAAGTATGAAGGCGGCGATACCTATACGTATCCCTAAAATAAGTGGTTAAATCGAAATTGAATTGTAAATTCCTTATTACCTCCACTTAGGAGTACCCGCCGGGTGTAAAAACGATGTTAACCCCCAATTAAACCTTCAATCGCCGTAAGTGTAAAGGCGGCGATACATAACGTATCACTTAAAATGGATCGGTTAACTAACTGAATGACTTAGTTGTTCATCCCACCCTACCAAGGTACACCCGCCGGGTGAGATGTCAAAATATTAACCCCATAAGTTCCTGTCCCCACTTCTTTGTAAAAGATCGCCGGGGAGGAAAGCCCTTAACAACAGCTAGGTTTTTTCTTGTGGTTTGTAAAACCGGGTAGAAAAACTTCATAACATATGTTCGCATGAACAATGTTTTTTGATGGGTACAGCCATTCCGCCGGGAATCAAAGGGAGCCTGAAAACAGGCACCAACACAGGAGACGCAGTCCTGGAGAGCCACAGACACCTCATCGCCGGGGACACAAGCCTGTGTTGAAACCACGTGTGGCCCAACACGGCTCTCGGCCGGGTTTTTTTCATGGTGAAACCGAGAAAAAACCCGCCGGAAGGAAACCCACCCCGTTCAGACACCATCTGAACGAACAACGGACACGAAGGAAAGCCACGCACGACTAGCCTAAGTCCACACAATAATCCGTGGAATTAGCCAATACACAACTAAACCAGGAAACAAACATAGTCCGAGGAATTAGCCAATACACAACTAAAACCCGGATACACATGACACAGTAGGGCATATTTATAAAAATAAACAATAACACTTGTACATGTGGCAAAGCTACGAGCGGCTGGCTAGGCCTAAGTAGACGGCATCATAAAAGTTGAAATATACACAAAACACTGGAAATATAACAACAGGAACCACCGCCAACACACCACTGTAGCAAATACTTCCGGCAAAGGGAAGACTGACTCGGGACCCAGAAAAAACTTCACTAAGTGAAGAAAAAAACGCTGGGAACGTCAGTAAGCAAAGCTTACCTCATCAGAAAGATAAAAGGCAGCAATAATTAACGCGTAATGAAAGCCGCCTGCATCACAAGCTAACTCAACTGTGAAACGATCACAAGTCCACAACAGGACCACGAGGGTACATCCGAAATAGATGCCCCAAACACACGACCCAAAATACACTGCACTGCGGGCAACCAGCCCAGGACACTCCTGCTACGCATATCCTAACCTTACTCGATACATCCCGGAGTAAACAAATGAGAAAAAACTCACTAGGGACGCAACAAATGCGGAACCAGCGGAGCGTGGGGAGACACGTCCGGGCAGGCTGAGCGCAGAGCAGAGAAGGAAGAATGACGCCTGAATCAGCGTCTGGTCAGAGATCCACACAAGTACATCCACGATATGATGGAAAGCTTATTAGATAGTTATTCTTATTTTCTTTTTGTTTTTATTTTTTACGAAGTTTTTTCGTAGTGAGAACCCAATTCATAATGACTGAAGCCATGAGTGAGGTCGCGTGCGCTCATGATGAAGGCTCCTCAGTTTTTAAATGCTCTGCGCGGTAGATTCAAACTACGGCGGATTAGTGTTTGAAGAGGATGCCTTATGTAATAGGCATGTTCGTCAATGATGGAGGGGCCACTAATAAATATTCTTCTGACTGATGGGAACTTTCTCTACTACCTTACATTCTTATCTCCTCTTTTCCCTCCCCTGTTTAACTTCCATGGTCCCGTTGGTGCAGAGCTAGTCAGCCAACGTATTATCGCTTGAGTTCTCACGAGATACTTGCCTATTAGATAGCCTATTTTGGAAGGGTTGACTTAGAATAGGATTGATTTATGTTTGTTGCACTTGTATATGCATTTCCCTGTGTGTTATTATTATTATTCCTGTTTTCTGCTAGTCTAGGTAATGCTAGACTGGGGTAAGGCTTTTCTGTGTTACGAGTTGTTGTTTGATGCAGTGGTTAAGCGATAAACCTGCATACTCGTTTCGGTTCAGTGAAGCCTAGGTTGTCTTCGCGGCTGACTGTGTTGAGTTAATAATTTACAGTGCATGAGGGCAAGAGCCTAACCACCCTGTATTTTATTAACAGTTTGTTTTTACTTTGTCAAGGAGCCGGGAGAAAACCAGATACAAGGGATCTGGATTTCTCACAGTGCACTTGTTAGTTTTAATGTAATACTTTAAACAGTCGTGAGGACTTCGCTAGGCTACAAGCCGTTTTTGCTCAGTCACTGCTACCTTTTGCCCACAGTAACCCAGCTAGACTTTACTCGATTAGTAGATACAGAATAGTATTGAAGCTTTCCTTATGTATGATATTGTTTATGCACTATTGATTTCATGTGTTGCAAGCTTGGCTACTTTAGTGATTAGTGGCCCACGAGCACAATCCGAGTAGGCTATTGCCGTTGCATTTGCGGAGTACTTCTTTTTAATGTTTGCCATTTACTATTGCATATTCTTTTAATTATTCTTATGCCAATTTAAACCTTTAATAGTATTTAATTGCCAGTGTTTTTGCTTATTGAATTACTGTTCAAAATCCGATACGTACTTCTTACGAGCATCCGAGAAGCATCTAACTTTTTCAGAAGATTCCTTGCTCGATGCTTAAGGACTATTAATTAACGTAACGTAATAGTGCCGATCCGAAGTAGAGGGTGGAGGACTTCTTAAGTTCATAGTCAAGGGTGGATTACTTCGGCTTCGGCCAACACTATTCTTTGGTGTTGTTGTTTTTTACTTCATTGTTTGATTGTTGACCAGACTAGATAATTCCTGTCTCTTTATTAGTCTGTTGTTGAACACTAGTACCGAGTTCTTGTATACCCCGTTATAGCAGATTGAACTCTCGAGGGTATTGGTGTTTTTTGTTCGGCTGGCAGTACTCAGGGGTTGGGATCGTGTGTTTCCGTTGTGGCAGCGAACCGTATTTGAGTCCTGATTGAGAGCCCTTGTGTACCCGAGTGCCAGTTCGTAACAAATGGCGACCTTGCTTAGGATTTTGTGAACAGTATAAATTTTTGCAGAGTTGTACAACATTTGTTTGTTTGTATTTTAGCGTGCATATTGAAGAATATTTTTTTTTGTATGGCAATTAGTAAAGCATTTAAGAGACTCCAGTTAATTTAGTAATTAGTGCTTGCATAGGAAGTTTAACACTTTTGTCTCGAGAATCTTTTTGTGGACTTCAGTATGTCGTGCATTAGCACTGACGATGAGCGAGAGATGTCATTTGAAGGTGTGCCGTTAGTAACCAGTGAGGAGGATGCTAGAGTTTTTGTGAGTAAGCGGTACCACGTGACGGAGGAGAGGCTGACTGGGGTGGATGTTTGTGGCTTGCACCTGATAGCCAAGGTTTTGGGCATTTCCAATGTAGCAGGGATGTCCAAGGGGGAGCTGATTTCCTGGGTGTTGCGTGGGCGACATGGGGTTTCGGAGGAGAGGGCGTTTGGGGGGGTTCCTCCCCAGATCCCCTCTCACTCGACTCCCACAGTGCCGTCCACTCAGTTACCGGAGGTTAGCACTCTCCCACAGAGGGATGAGAATTGGCAGATTGGAGTGCCCTCGGGTGGTGCACGTGGTGGTTCCCCAGTTTTTGCCCCCCCTCCTTCAGTAGTGGCAGCTCCCTCTTCCTGCCTGTCTCCAGATATGGTATTTAGACTTGAGCTTGCTAAGATTGAGGCTAGGAAGCAGGAGATTGAGGCTAGGAAGCAGGAGAATGAGACTAGGAGGCATGAGATTGAGGTTAGGAGGCAGGAGGATGAGACCAGGAGGCAGGAGGATGAGACCAGGAGGCATGAGGCTGAGCTTAGGTACGACTCAGAAATATTGTGCTAAATTAGATTTAGATAAGACTCGTGCAGAGTCGACAGGGACTCGGATGGGCCGTGAGGGCCAAGTAAGAGAACAGTCCTTAGCCCACTTAGTCAAATTGGTGCCGGTATTTAGTGA
The DNA here is from genome assembly GCA_032716605.1 of Paralithodes platypus. Lineage (NCBI taxonomy): Eukaryota > Metazoa > Arthropoda > Malacostraca > Decapoda > Lithodidae > Paralithodes > Paralithodes platypus. Next base: position 5,952,754 of record CM064501.1, read on the forward strand.
AACTGAAGTCACAGAATTTGTTAATCGTTTTGAGAAGAAGTGTAGGGAGCATAATTGGCCTGAAGAGAAGTGGGCAGCTCTAGTCTCCTCAAGACTTACGGGTAAGGGTCTGAAGGCTTATGATGCACTGCCTTTAGAGTCTTGCATTGACTACCCAGAATTGAAGAGAGCTGTCCTACGGGCATACGAGTTGCAACCGGAAACATATCGATTGAAGTTTCGGGGTGTTACAAAGACTAGGGAGGCGACCTTTCTTGAACATGCCCGGGACTTAAAAGATGCACTTAAAAACTGGACACGTTCTGAGAAAGCTGAGACGGCAGAACAGTTGACTGAGCTGTTTCTGCTCGAGCAGTTTTATAAGTGTACTGGTGCAGAAATGACTTTAAATATTAAAGAAAAGAACCCAAGAACTCTTCAAGAGGCAGCTGAGATGGCTGACCTCAGGTTGTCGCTAATCAGGGGATGTGAATCTGTAAAGCGTGTTGATGCAGTTCCCAAGGGGCGCGATACTCCAAACCCTCGAGCTCAGGACAATCACTATAGATATAAACCTCAGTTTAAAAGCCAAGATACCAGGACTGAACCAAAGACTACAGCCGTCCCATTACAGAAGGGTCAGAACTCCGCCCCTTATCGGAAGAGACCGATAGGGGAAGTGGAATGTTTTCATTGTAGAAAGAAGGGCATTATGCAAAATCTTGTCCTAGTAAGCCGCCAGCTGCAGCCGTGTCTTTGGTGCGCAGCATAGGTGTGGCTGAAATGTCGTCTGGATTTACCCAGGGTAGTTTGCCAGCGGCAGGGTCACAGGCTATGTATAAGACTCAGGAAGGCTCGTCCCCTGTCCGTGATGTCTTTTGCGCCCATAGAGGGACCGGTAGGGTAAGTTGGGCGGGTTGCCAGCATAAGGTGGAAGTTTTGCGTGATACTGGAGCTTCACAGACACTTTTGAAGAATTTCACGGGGCGACCAATTAATGCGGCACGGGTGGTTGTTGTTCAGGGTATTAATGCGACCAGGTCATACCCGTTGGTTCGTGTGGAGCTGGAAGTTGATGGTGTGATTAAGGACTTAGATGTTGGGATCGTTGAGAAATTGCCAGTGGAGGGCGTCGACCTTCTTCTCGGCAACGACTTTGCGGTGCCTACTTTAGACGTTCCACCCTTAGTCGTTGCCGAGAGGCCGGCCGACGTGAGTAGGGAGGAACAAGAGTGGGTAGTGAGTTGTCAACGCCAACAGATGGCATGTGTGGTAACTCGTTCCCAAGCATTTAAGGTATCACAGCCTATTTCCCAGGCCACAGAACAGCGGAGGAAGGGAATTAAGGAGAAGCGGAAGGCTGGGAAAAGTTTGAAGAGTTTAGAACCAGTGGCTCTCCCAAAAGACCCAATAGCAGGACCTTTGACCGAGTTTGTTGTAACTCCAGTGCCTAACACAGTTGATAAAGTAGTGGAGGAGGCAGAGACTCAGAGACAGCACCGTTACCTGCAGCGAGAAAACCGGATGTCTAAGTTGGATGTTGGGGGAGGGCATGAGTTGTTGACCAAGCAGTTAGACATGTTGGCTCCCACAGACATTCGAAAGTTGCAATTAGAGGATCCAGAGGTTTTGCAGTGTACCAATGGGGCTGTGGAGTTAGAAGAAGATAGGGATGCAAAGGCAGGGGATTTTTTTTCTTTAATGGAATTTTATACCACCGATATCAAGATCCTAAAAGGAACTGGGAGGGCGGATCAGGTACAGTTGACCAGCTGGTCGTGCCAGAGGGCTGCAGGGAAAGTTTGCTTAGGTTGGCTCATGATTCTCCATTATCAGGACATTTGGGTGCCAAGAAAACGGTGGCGGCTTTGGGGAAATTGTTTTGGTGGCCGGGGATGAAGTCTCATGTGCAGTCATGGATAAACTCATGTGATATTTGTCAACGTGTCGGGAAACCGAACCAAGTTATTCCTAAGGCTCCGTTACACCCTATTCCTGTGATTGGGCCACCCTTTAGTAAAATTATTGTTGACATGGTTGGTCCACTCCCTGCCACTAAGGCTAGAAATAAATTTGTGTTAACCATAATGGATGTTGCCACTAGATACCCCGATGCATACCCTATGAAAAATGGAATGGCTAAGACGGTAGTCAGTAACTTGTTGTGGTACTTCTCAAGGTACGGGTACCCGGAGGAGATTCAGTCTGATCAGGGATCTAATTTCACCTCCAACATGTTCAAGCAAACAATGCAACAGCATGGGATACGAGCAGTAGTATCGTCAGCGTATCACCCTGAGAGTCAAGGGGTGCTTGAGCGGTGGCATGCTACACTTAAAAGCATGCTCAGGTGTTATTGTGCTGACAACGGTATGGATTGGGATCTTGGATTGCCTTATGTGCTGTTTGCTGCTCGGGAGGTACCTGGTGAGAGCCTGGGATTTAGTCCAAACGAGCTGATTTTTGGACACCGTGTCAGGGGCCCCCTTAACATGCTGAAAGAAATTTGGGAGGGGACTGTGCAGCCTTGTCCATTATTAAAGTATGTGCTTGAAAGCCGTGAGCGCATGCTTAAGAGTCTGGAGATGGCAGGTAGAAATTTGACAGAATCACAAGCTTTGATGAAGGACAGGTATGATCGCAAAGTGAGGCTCCGGAAGTTCACTGTAGGACAAGAGGTATTAATTTTGTTGCCTGTGGTTGGTAACCCCCTCTCTGCGAAGTACACTGGACCTTATAAAATTGTAGAACAAATTCCAGACTTAGATTACCTTGTTGCCACTCCAGACAGGAGGAAAAAGAACCAGTTATGTCACGTGAACCTTATTAAAGAGTATGTGAGGCGCCCCTCTGAGCCTCTCACTGTCCCTGTGTTGGCTTGTTGCGGCCGTGGTGGAGAAGGAGAGGGGGACAGTCAAGCTTCAGAGGAGGATAGCTGGGATCAACATTGTTTCAGCGGATCAGTGGGCGGGGAACTCGAGCCTAAGGGCTGACGAGGCTATAGCTCATTTGCCTGAGCCGCAGTTTGATGCTATCCGTCAGTTGTTCGGTTCATACCCCACTGTATTTGCTGAACACCCAGGCCTCACTACTCAGGCTATGCATGATGTTGACGTGGGGGACCATATACCCTTTAAGTCAATCCCGTACCGTGTGCCCCCCATAAAACTACCAGCTCTGAGGGATGAGTTGGAGTATATGCTCGGTAGAGGGTTGATAGAGAAAGGCACAGTTAAGTGGACTTCCCCCGTAACACTGCAGCCTAAGCCAGATGGCAAGGTACGCTTTTGTATTGATTTCCGTAGGTTAAACGGTTTGACTCCAACTAACCCATATCCTCTTCCTCGGGTTGATGATAGTGTTGACAAAATTGGTAATGCTCGTTTTTTGTCTAAAGTAGATTTAGTAAAAGGTTACTGGCAAGTACCTTTGTCCGAGCGTGCTAAAGAGGTATGTGGTTTTGTTGTGGACGGGAGTACCTACCGGTGCAATGTTATGCCTTACGGACTTAAGAATGCACCAGCAACGTTTCAGAACCTGATGAATGAAATTGTAAAGGACATTCCAAATTGCACCGTATATTTGGACGATGTAATCATTTATGATGACGACTTTGAGAGCCATTGTGAGCACCTTGAGACCTTGTTCCGGAAACTTAGTGAAGCAGGTCTGGTAGTAAATTTGGCAAAGTGTGACTTCGTAAAAGCCACTGTGCAGTACCTTGGGTTTGTAGTGGGAAGGGGACAGGTGTGCCCTCCTCAGAACAAGGTACAGGCTATCAATAAATTTCCGCACCCAACAACCAAGAAGCAGGTTATGAGATTCTTGGGTATGATAGGCTACTACAGACGCTTCATAAAAGGTTACTCAACGGTGTTGGCACCTCTCACAAATTTGTTATCTAAAGACAAAAAGTTTTTGTGGGCACCTGAGTGTGAAAAGGCTTTCACTTTGGTGAAACATTTGCTATGTACTCACCCGATACTCAGGGCCCCAGACTTTAACAGGCCTTTTCAGCTGGCAACAGATGCTAGTGGTGTAGGGGCTGGTGCCGTCTTGCTACAGACAGACAATGAAGGTGTGGAACACCCAGTAAGTTTCTTTTCTAAGATGTTCAATGCTGCACAAAAGAACTATTCTACAATAGAAAAGGAATTACTGGCGATTGTGCTGTCGCTCAGGCACTTCGAGGTGTATGTTCCAGCCTATGGCCCAGTCGTGGTTATCTACACTGATCATCACCCTTTGAGATTCCTGAATCAATTTCACAATCGCAATATGAGACTGACCAGGTGGTCTTTGATGTTGCAGGAGTATAACCTGGACATCCGTCATATTGCTGGATGTGACAATGTGATCGCGGATTGTTTATCAAGGGTGGATGATCAGTCGTAGGCTATCACAGGTGTGTGGGTTTGTGGAGGAAAATAGGCTGCCCTTATAGTGCAGCCGGGAAAAACATATTAAAATATAAAAATCATATAAAAACTCTTTCTTTTGATATAGGTAATCGTATAAGTTTGTCATAGCCTATAGAGTTTGAGTAGTCCACGAACTATCAAACGGCTGAGCTGCTGTAAGCTCGCTCTGGGAGCATGATATTGTGTCTTTTTGCTATTGTTGGGAGGAGTTATAAAATGTGATTTTTTTTTTAATAATAAGATGTGTTTTGGTGATAAACTCAGCTTTGTTTTAGTGCCATGCAGTCGCTGGGTGTGAGGGGCTTGATGGGGTTCTGTGTTTGTCAGATTTTAGCTCAGGGTTGAGCGAGTAAAATCTTGGGGGAGGTGTGACGCATGTCCACGTGTGAGCATGCTGTACAGAACGCCTAGTCATGCCCCACTCTCGCTAGGATCGTCAGGGCAGGAACTTTGGCTGTAGTCTATGTAGAGTTTCCTAACTTAGTTCATGTGAGCCGTTGTACTATAAGTATTATGAATATGTATTTTGTTTTCATCTGAGTCAACGAGTTCTATTTTATATCATTAGTTATAAGTATTGTGTGTAAAACTTATTTGTAATGATGGGAAGAGAAACAGTTATAGTTGGGGGTCAGTGGGTGCGCCAGGCGGGAGGTGGGCCTAAATCACTCGCATTCCTCCCTCCCTCAGTGCTAGGGGAGCCTTTGTGTATCCCAGAGGAGAGAGAGAAATTACGTAATGGTTGTCAGTGGGCGGTCCTTAGTAGTTCACGTTGGGCTCACTAGAGGGCCGGGTATAAAAAGGGAAGTCTAGCCATTTTTTCATCAGAACTCATTAGGCAGAGCGACTTCTCATTTCCCTTGCTAACTATATATATTCTTCTGACTGATGGGAACTTTCTCTACTACCTTACATTCTTATCTCCTCTTTTCCCTCCCCTGTTTAACTTCCATGGTCCCGTTGGTGCAGAGCTAGTCAGCCAACGTATTATCGCTTGAGTTCTCACGAGATACTTGCCTATTAGATAGCCTATTTTGGAAGGGTTGACTTAGAATAGGATTGATTTATGTTTGTTGCACTTGTATATGCATTTCCCTGTGTGTTATTATTATTATTCCTGTTTTCTGCTAGTCTAGGTAATGCTAGACTGGGGTAAGGCTTTTCTGTGTTACGAGTTGTTGTTTGATGCAGTGGTTAAGCGATAAACCTGCATACTCGTTTCGGTTCAGTGAAGCCTAGGTTGTCTTCGCGGCTGACTGTGTTGAGTTAATAATTTACAGTGCATGAGGGCAAGAGCCTAACCACCCTGTATTTTATTAACAGTTTGTTTTTACTTTGTCAAGGAGCCGGGAGAAAACCAGATACAAGGGATCTGGATTTCTCAAAGTGCACTTGTTAGTTTTAATGTAATACTTTAAACAGTCGTGTGGACTTCAATAGGCTACAAGCCGTTTTTGCTCAGTCACTGCTACCTTTTGCCCACAGTAACCCAGCTAGACTTTACTCGATTAGTAGATACAGAATAGTATTGAAGCTTTCCTTATGTATGATATTGTTTATGCACTATTGATTTCATGTGTTGCAAGCTTGGCTACTTTAGTGATTAGTGGCCCACGAGCACAATCCGAGTAGGCTATTGCCGTTGCATTTTCGGAGTACTTCTTTTTAATGTTTGCCATTTACTATTGCATATTCTTTTAATTATTCTTATGCCAATTTAAACCTTTAATAGTATTTAATTGCCAGTGTTTTTGCTTATTGAATTACTGTTCAAAATCCGATACGTACTTCTTACGAGCATCCGAGAAGCATCTAACTTTTTTCAGAAGATTCCTTGCTCGATGCTTAAGGACTATTAATTAACGTAACGTAATAGTGCCGATCCGAAATAGAGGGTGGAGGACTTCTTAAGTTCATAGTCAAGGGTGGATTACTTCGGCTTCGGCCAACACTATTCTTTGGTGTTGTTGTTTTTTACTTCATTGTTTGATTGTTGACCAGACTAGATAATTCCTGTCTCTTTATTAGTCTGTTGTTGAACACTAGTACCGAGTTCTTGTATACCCCGTTATAGCAGATTGAACTCTGGAGGGTATTGGTGTTTTTTGTTCGGCTGGCAGTACTCAGGGGTTGGGATCGTGTGTTTCCGTTGTGGCAGCGAGCCGTATTCGAGTCCTGATTGAGAGCCATTGTGTACCCGAGTGCCAGTTCGTAACACTTTCACCTGTCCAAAAGAATTAAGAATAACTTCTTAATCCTCATAAAGATGAAGCATATCTTTATTAAAGATGAAGTCATTCAAGTATCCCTTTACACTTGAGACACTAGTAAAAAGATTCAGGCATCTTTTTATCCCATAAAAAGTCTAAGCCTATCTGAATCTCTAATCCGGCTTCTCCCAGAAGCCCTCATAGATCGCCGTCTTGAAGGCCGTGATACCCTATTGTATCAATCAATTGTTTGGCAAATTATCTCGAATCGCAAATCCGTTAACCCTCTCACATCCTGACGCGATTTTTGAGCCTATTAGGGATACTTTAAAGCCTTTGTTACCGTCAGGGGTATCTATAAACCATTAGTTTGTTTACTTCAACCTCTGCAGTTGTCTTTGAGTTAGCTGTGGGCAGAAAACTAATTTTGGAGAGGTAATTATAACAATGAGAGTAATCTATTTCTTATTGCTAATCTGGCAACCTCTGCGTCCTATGGTCGTGAGAGGGTTAATATAACCACCCGAAGGTACAACCGCCGGGTTTTATATGCAATGTCAAACCAATTATACCTGCCCCAGACCTCTTTGTAAAAAGGTCGCCGGGAGGTAAAGACCAAACAAACAGACAGCATTGTTTCAATGGCTTTGAAAAGCAGAGAAAACCAAGTCCAACAGGTGTCAGCCTGATCACCTAGAAAACTGTGTGGAGCCCCCCTCGACGGGAATAAACCAGGAAGCCTGATCCCAGGCTCGACCATAGAAAACGCAGTTTGTGATGAGCCCTCAAGCGACCAAACTCGTCGGGGTAACTTACCTATTTTAGCCATCCTGACTAAAACTCTGTAAACAAAAACGGTGTTCTCGGAGCAACGAGAAAAACGCCGGAAAGGTAACCCACACTAAACTATACATTACAGGAGGGCGTAATGCATAAAGCAATGAATAACACAGGAAGCCTGATCCCAGGCTCGACCACAGAAAACTCAGTTTCTTATGAGCCCTCAAGCGACCAAACTCGTCGGGGTAACTTACCTATTTTGAGCCATCCTGACTAAAACTCGGTAAACAAAAACGGTGTTCTCGGAGCAACGAGAAAAAACGCCGGAAAGGTAACCCACACCAAACGAGACATTTTAACACATTTTATACAAAGGGTGTGCGCAAAAATAAGGATACCTGAACAGGAGGGCGTAATGCATAAAGCAAAAACCGGGGCAAAGGTAGCCATGACAGAGACTGGTGGGATACTTACTCCAGGTTCTGCATAGAACCGCCGGGACCCAGCTCTGGAAAAAAAGAAAATTTCCAGGAATTAATGCTCATAAGGTTAACCCAAACATGTTCGCACACAAGTGTTAAATAACCCGCCGGGTAACGAGACGTAATACTCAACGACTACAGCTCGCTACGCGGTGGGGTTTCCTAAGTAAAAGATTTCAGAATATCTTAATTTGTCCAAAAGATTTATGAATACCCTCTGACATAATATATAAAGACCAGCATGGCGTTTATAACTGATTAAGTCTTTCCGGTGGTGTTTGTTTCAAGATTCAATTTTGGAAAAAATAAAATAAAAAAGACGCCGGCCCCCGAATTATCTCGTAGATAAAAAACTGGGAAGCCTGACAAATATACGAGATCTAACTTCTCCCGAAGTATCTTTTTAGATCGCCGTATGTTGAAGGCGGCGATACAAAACGTATCCCTCAATTGTCTGGTTAACTAACTGAATTGTAAATTCGTTATTCCCACCCTTCCAGGGAGCACCCGCCGGGTGTGAATATTAGTTTAAAAAACGTTAACCCCAATTGTGCCTTAAATTGCCGTATGTTGAAGGAGGCGATACACAATGCATCCCTCAATTGTCTGGTCAACTAAACTGAATTTTGCAAATTCGGTCATCCCACCCTACCAGGTTGCACCCGCCGGGTGATTTAAAGTTTAAAAGTTAACCCCAATTGTTCCTAACCCCACATCTTTGTAAAAGATCGCCGGGGAGGAAAAACAACAACAGCATAGTTTTATATTGGCTTTGCAAAACCGAAAAAACTACAAACAACACGTGTCCGTATGAACACTGTTAGATGGGTACAGCCAACCCGCCGGGAATCAGAAGGAGCCTGAAACAGGCACCCCAGAGACGCAGTCCTGGGGAGCCACAGACACCCACTCGCCGGGGAAACAAGCCTGTTTTTAAACCACGCGTGGCCAAAACTCGGCAACCAGCCGGGTTTTTTCATGGTGTAACCGAGAAAAACCCGCCGGAAATAACCCACCCCGTCCAGATACCATCTGAACGCAACACAGGACCGAGGCGTAGCCAAAACACAACTAACGCCGGGCCCAACATAGTCCGTGGAATTAGCCAATACACAACTAACCCAGGACACATAAATAGTCCGTGGAATTAGCCAATACACAACTAAACCAGGACACACATGACACAGTAGTACATATTTAGAAAAAAAATCAATAACACTTGTATATGTGGTAAAGCTACGAGAGGCTGGCTAGGCCTAGGCAGACGGATAACATTAACATGTCGGAATATAAAAGCACTGAATTATATCACAACAGGAACCACCGCCAACACACCACTGTAGCAAATACTTCCGGCAAAGGGAAGAACTGACTCGGGACCCAGAAAAAAACTTCACTAAGTGAAGAAAAATACGCTGGGAACGTCAGCAAAAATACGCTACCTCATCAGAAAGATAAAAGGAAGCAATAACGCGTAATGAAAGCCGCCTGCATCACAAAGCTAGCTAACTGTGAAAAAGTTCACCTGTCCACAACCGGACCACGAGGGTACATCCGAAATAGATGCCCCAAACACACGACCCAAAATACACTGCACTGCGGGCAACCAGCCCAGGACACTCCTGCTACGCATATCCTAACCTTACTCGATACATCCCGGAGTAAACAAATGAGAAAAAACTCACTAGGGACGCAGCAAATGCGGAACCAGCGGAGCGTGGAGAGACACGTCCGGGCCGGCTGACCGCAGAGCAGAGAAGGAAGAATGACGCCTGAATCAGCGTCTGGTCAAAGATCCACACAAGTACATCTACGATATGATGGAAAGCTTATTGGATAGTTATTCTTTTTTTCTTTTTCTTTTTTATTTTTTACGAAGTTTTTTCGTAGTGAGAACCCAATTCATAATGACTGAAGCCATGAGTGAGGTCGCGTGCGCTCATGATGAAGGCTCCTCAGATTTTAAATGCTCTGCGCGGTAGATTCAAACTACGGCGGATTAGTGTTTGAAGAGGATGCCTTATGTAATAGGCATGTTCGTCAATGATGGAGGGGCCACTGATAAATACTTCTCTTTACTTCACCCTTGAGGCTCGAGGACGAGCCTACAACGAAGGAGAGGGAAGTAAAATGCCCCAGAACGAGAAGCCCACCATGGAAGCCACGAGCGAGAACAACAAAGAAACGGGAACAGAAACACCCGAAGGAAAGGCCCACAGAACGAAAGGACCAGGTGAGAGCAGACGCCCCATAGATCAGCGTGAGAGAAGAAAGAAGGAGAGAAGGCACCAAGCCAATCAGTTCAGACAGGCCGAAGCCCGCAGGGCTAAGCAGCTCCAAACCACACCTGCCTATCGCTTCTAACCACTGACCCTTCCCCCACCTCGCGTATCCACTACCCCTCGTGTCCTACACCTCTTACCTGCCAGACTCTACCTACATGATGATGGACATGAATACACCTTAATTTAATACACCCATGCCCTGTCCCTAAGTTAAGATATCAATATCAACATACCCTAAAATACCTTGTCTTGCCAGACTAAGTTTCTGAAGACAAACCTCCCCCATAAATCTATGTATGTTCTTCCATCCGAGAAGTAATATGTTAACCCCCATGTCATAATTGATAAGAAACTATAATACCCACGGGTACACCATCGTGCAACCATTACGCCTGCCCTATCTTGCCAGATCTCACGACTGAAGATGCCGCGAGCAATCCAGTAACTATATTCCTGCACAGACGAGATGGTATAGGAAATTCCATTGTTCCTGTATTGCCCAATTCTACTCCATGTTCATCAAACCAGGGAATCTTATGTAAGAACTCCTGCCCCCCCCCCCCCCCCTTAGATTAAGTACACGATGATACCCACGGGTACACCATTGTATATATAACCATTATTCCTGTAAGACCTAGACAGAGATAATGACTGAAGATGTTAGCAACCATGCAGTAACTCTAATTCTTACCCCAACCAGAGATTGTATAGATAACCCTCTTTTACCATTGTCTCGACGCATATCTACCACGAAACAATAACGAAGCTACCCTACGAACTGCCGCTTTCTTTGGTATATATTCATAGAAAACGCAGTTCCCAGGGACAACTAGATCAGCAAGAAATCGTGTCAACTAATAGTGTCCATAACCCATCGTATTGACGAGTAATAATACACTATGTTTTTCTCTACTTTTATCCACAGTCAAGCACACACCAACAGCTAACCTCATCTTCCCCACAGTCCACATGATTCTATAATTTCCAGACTCATATACCACCACCTATTGCTCATCCCCCGGTAGCGTTTGATTAACCTACTTTCCCTGTCGTTAACCCCCAGTCTAAGATACCAACTGTAGCCTAATGCCACCCCTACGCCCAGAGACCTTAGGGTCAAACTTCCACGTAGCCCCCCTTAACCCTCTCCCTCTCGTTAACCCCCCACGCTCCTCGACTCCCTCCGGACCTAGCCTCTCCACCATACCCCCTGAATATCCTTAACTTTTCCGTTACTAACATTCTCAAACCTTTTGTATATATACTCCTATCCAGCCTACCTTCCCCCAGTAGGAAGGAACACCATTAGAACTTTACTAACCCTTTGCATGCCATCTATTCCCTCACAACCCATTCACAACCCTGTACCAAATGATCGTCAGTGCGAGGCTAGCCGCCTCGCCAGTGACTAACCTCTATTGCCATACTTCCAGATAAATGTGGCAGAGTTAGCAACCCAGTCTCCACCACATCCAACAAACCATGCAATTAACAACCCAACCAATTAAACCAGCTGATCAAGGCACCTTCGGTTTTGGTATTACGAACACTCACATCTGTCTCATAAACAGAGGGTTATTACAAACACTTGTAATATGGCAAGCCCCCAGCCACAGCCGCCCAGACGACCATCACAGAGAGAGGACGCGCGCCTACCCCTTTCACCCACCCGAGGAGGGAGACCCCTACCCCTGCGGAGGTACACCTGACCCCTGTTTTGACTTCCGGGTCATTGCCAGGTAGCACAGGAATTCTTCCTATCAATGAACTAACCATGTATGACTAACACCCTTACTAACCTCTATTAACCCACAATAACCCATTAACCTTTCTTGCATACTCCGATAACCAAATTAGCACCTCAGCTATACCATAGAATGAAGACTGAACAATCTAAGAGAGACGCTCCTATCAAAGATGTCCCAAACCTCCTCGCAAAGTAGATCCAGTCTCTCTCCCCTAAATACTTCCAGTATAGCCAAAATAGTACCTCTTACTAAGGCTCAGTTATATCACATTATGAAGGCTCCATACAGCCATGTGCCACAACAGTAATCACCACCTTACCTAGTTCCCGTATCAATTGAGAGCTCAAATAAGTCCATCAAAACTCGAGATCCCTATTGCCTACAGGGTCCAAAACCGAACCTATAAACCGAGCTCCAGCCCCCAGTAAAATCAGTTGAAAGATAGACACCAAACAGTGGCTGGTCCCTTGTGTTGACCTCTAGCTCTATCATTGTTTGTTCCTGAGAATTGAGTTCCAGAGCCTGCAGACTCCGTGGCAGATTTAGATAGAAGGATCTGTCCACGTAAAAGAAATCTACTTACACCTTATAACCTTCATACAGACCGGGAAGCTGAGCGATCGACGTGAGATGCGCTTGGCGTTAATTCCGATCCAGATTGACAGGAAGATCCTAATATCTGTGATTCAGGTCTAGAAACCAGAGGGTATTATTATATTAGAGTGTAACCAGCAACGATCGCTAAGAGATCCGTCTTGAGAACTTTCTACATATGGACCATCTGGACGGCCGCGGAACCAGTCGTTAGCCCCCAACATCACGGACGCAAGATAACCAGGACCAGACCAATCAAATACTACCCAAGATTCACTCTATCAGTGCTACAGTGTTACAGTGCTATTTAGAGACTCACTTATTAATATTTCTATGAAGTGGCTATATCTTTGCCCCAGTATAATTCATATATAACCATTCAATTAGGAAGTGATAAGCGTATCAGTGTTTATTAATTAACAAGCGGCTCGCTTGGTGTAGTGACTAGCGTCTCGGACTTCCACCCAGAAGGCCCGGGTTCGCGCCCACGCTCGGCGCATTAAAGATTTTTCACAAGCACTGAGTCGTCACCATCCCTCATGAGCAAAGGGATGGGGTAGTAGTACAGGACCCCAATGGAAATACGCCTAATCGGCCTTATTGAGCTATCCTTAGCTAGCTTAGCATGCGCTAGCTTTAAGAACTATTATTATTATTATTATTATAACAGGCGATATTAACTCTCGTAATTACCCATATATCCAGATATTATTACATAGAAGTGAAACCCTAGTGATATCTGATGTTCGCCCACTGGTTTGCGTTCTATGTGTTTCTGATACAAGAATATAAAACTTAGATCAGTACCCCCCTGAGGTTACTAGAATTCCCGTGCTCTAAAATACGCGTGTCTAATCTAGTCTGTGAACTACTACTTGTGCACCAGAGCTACCAGTGATAAATCTAACAGTGAATATGAATCTATAAGTAACATTTATGGTCTCCAGTATATAAACTTGTGAATAAAGCCAGTGATCAGAAGATTAATACCTGAACGTTGGAAGTGGGAGACTAGGCTCCATCCAGATCCACTTAATGCTAGTGTTGTTCAATTCTATCATTTGTCTTGTACGAGTATTCATATCTTCTTATGCTTCAGATTAATCATCATCAAGAAAACTATAGAAGTGTGTACATCAATAAAAGTGATCGTGTGTCTTGTTACCGTGTGCTTATTTTGTGTTCTCTATTCCTCATACCTTGTTTTGTACATGCAGCCTTCTATACCCAGTCAGTTAGAACTCACATTACCCAAGTTAATCCGGTAGAAAAACAGGGCATAACAATTATCGTCCTAGTTCTGATTTGTACAAGTATAATAAATAAAGTTAATACCTATAATTGCTACCATTTGACTTTGCTACGGGTAACCTCTTTAAGGCGAACCCCAGGTAAATAAACTGCCTGATAATTATTATTATGTCATGTTGGGACTCTTATGTCCGATATCTTTACTCACCGTAATTACAATAAATGTGAGAAAACCTAATTCGACTACTCACTCCAAATACCTCTCCCTTTAGCAGTTTAAATAACAGAGGGCCAAATACAAGGGACGTTGTGGTCAAAATGCCTGGACACACAAAGTTTAAAGCAGTCTAAGTTATTGGATGAAGGAAAAATGTATTAACTGTACCTCTAGTCTTGTCCACTCATGTGAAGCAGCCCTTAACAGGGTTGCCTGGAACGCCGCCATTAGGACAAGAGACTGAAACTGCACTGATGTGTGGAACACTCGGTCTTAAAATTTTATGTATGTATGTATGTATGCCAATGACTCTATACCTACACTATTCAAATAGCTTTCCACAACAATCCACCATGCAGTCACTTCATACCTCATTTGATGAGGCCATAGCACACCTACCTTCCGAACTATCAACTATTTACATCTTGGGCAAAGATAACCTTGTTCTTTCAAAGCTTCCAAGACCCAATTTCTCCATCTATCTCCACATCACAATCTTACACACAACTAATCCTTACTTTTCAACAACACACAAATCAACACTTAGTTTTCTTTCAATATTGTAGGCGTCTCTTTTCCTTCTGAACTTTCTTGGAAAGACCATGGCATATTACCACTCTTGCTAAAACTGCTTCCCAGAAGTAGGCGTGCTCAACCATCTTTGTGAGTTCTTTACCCTCGGACAGCTTCTTGTTCTGTACAGGAGTACTGTGCGCCCATGTATTGCTGAGTACTGTTTGCATGTGTGGGGATCGAGGCTCCACCCACACCACCCTTCTAGAAAGGGTATAGAGTCAAAAACATTTTGTCTCATCAACTCACCTCCTCTTACTAATTCTCTACACGCCACAACATTGCATCTCTCACACTCTTCTACTGGTATTAAAATAATCTGCTGTCGTTCAGAGCTTTATCAGTGCATACTTCCACCTTTACAGTGAGTAATTGGCACCCATCTTTCAACACATTCCCACCCCTATTCTGTCCAACTCTCTAACCCAAGAGTGAACTAATTTTTCCAATATTTTTATTGTCAAGAAGTAGCCTAAACCTGGAACTCTCTCCCTCAATCTATCTTTCCCACATCCTATGACTTAAGCAGTTTCAAGTCCCATGTGTGCAGACATGTTGACTCTAACGTATTTTTAATTTGGCTCTAGTATTCCTTCTTTGTCTTTGTTTTCCTTCTTTGTTTGGGGGGAGGGGGGGGGGGGGGGGCACTTATTGCAGCCTGCAGGCAGCTTTGGCTTTTGCCTCCTTTTACATAAAAAACACATGTTTTACTCACAGATACTCACAGAAGTCCTTCTGGAAGAGGCCTTATCAGGCCTGTGGCTCCAACTCTACGGTGCCATCACTCTCTTGTCTGTGATGGCAACTGGTGGCGGTGGTGGGGGACTGTATTGATGCCTTATAGTTATATTTTTGTTCTTGATTATTCCATACCCTATCTAAATTTCTCTCAAATAATTCCACCGTGTCTGAATTTATAACCCACTCTGGTAGCCTATCCATGTATCCACCACCCTACATGGGAATGAATATTTTCTTATGTTCAGTCTTGATCTCGTTTTGTATATTTTCTTCACATGTCCTCTGGCCGTGCTGTCCTCCCTCAGATGGAATATGTCCTTACAACAGTCTTCGTCGTATCTCCCCGACAAGATTTTAAATGTTTCAATAATATTCCCCCTTGATCTTCTGTATGAAAGTGTAGGAAGTTTTAGAGTTCTCAGTCTTTCTTCATAAGATTTATCTTTCATGTTTGGTAACATCTTGGTGGCTCTGCGTTGCACATTTTCCACTGCCTCCACATCTTTGACCAAATAGGGATTCCAAACTTGATTTGCATACTCCAAGTGAGGGCGGACGAGAGCTGTGTAGAGAGATTTGAACATTTCAGTATCTAGGCTTGTGAAGGTTCTTATGATCCCAACAATCCTGTTAGCTTTATTAATTTTGTCCTATAAATGTGCTGAGAAGGTAAGTTTGTCATCAATCAAGACTCCAATATCTTTCTCTACTGAGGATTTTGCAATAGTTTTACCTAAGGAATAGCCATCCTCACTAACATCTGATTTTCCGATTCTCATATGACGACTTTTATCAGGATGGAAACTTGGTAACCATTTATCTGTCCACAGGTTCATTTCTTCCAAATCCTCTTGCAGTTTAGTATGGTCATCTTCAGTTTCAATTATTCTATATATTTTTGTGTCGTCAGCATACAGATATACTTCACTTTCATTCTTCAGGCATTTTGGTAGATCATTGATAAAAATTACAAAGAGTAATGGCCCCAAGACAGATCCCTGTGGCACACCGCTGATAACTGGTGTCCACTCCGATGTTTTGCCATTCACAACCACTTTTTGTATCCTGTTAGTTAAGAACTGTTCAATCCAGGCTAAATGTTTGCCCTTAATACCACAGCATGAGATCTTTTCCAGTAGTCTTTTATGTGGCACCCGGTCAAAGGCTTTTTCGAAATCACAGTAGATCACATCTGTAGCTTTTCCCTTGTCAAGAGCTTCAGTCCAATCGTCAATCACCTTGATCAGTTGCAGTACTGTAGACCTCCCTGTAATAAAGCCATGTTGTATTTTTGAAAATAAATTATTTGTCTTCATGTGACTAATTATGTCTTTTCTTATTAAGGTTTCCATTATTTTACATATTATGCTCGTTAGGCTAACTGGCCTGTAATTTGCGGGGTCACATCTGTCTCTTTTTTTTTAAATCGCAGTAATATCTGCAGTCCTCCAATCGAGCGGTATTTTGTGTGTGTTAAAAGAACATCTGAATAATATACATAATGGTTCCAATATTTCTTCCACAACTTCCTTGATGATCGGTGTGTGCAGCTGGTCTGGTCCCGGAGATTTGTTTCTTTTTAGATTCTTAACAACTTTTCTTATTATTTCCCTAGTTATTTCCATTTCAGACATTGGTACCACTTCCTCTGTTATTCCCTTAGGAACTCCTTCGCTTGGTTCCCTCACAAACACCTTTGAAAACTGTCCTGATAGAATCTCGGCTTTTTCCAGATCATTAACCGTTTTTATAGTTTTGTTCTGGTCTGTGCACATGTCTGAGATTGTCACCTTGTTCTTGGTCTTGGTCTGAACATATTTCCAAAATATCTTAGGATTATCTTTACAGTTTTTAGCTATCTCCCTTTCTTTGTTTTTTACTTCCCTTCTTTATTCACTTCTTATTTGATTATTGAGTTTTCTGTATTCCATATCCACCTCTGAGTATATATTTCCATTGTTTCCTCTTTATCTTACTCCGGAGCTTCTTGTTCATAGGTAGATTATCATTATGTCGTTTCCTTCTACGTGTACTATTCATTAGCAGCTTTTTTGGTACACACTCATCAATAACAGATTGAAGTTTGTGTTTAAATTTGTTCCATTTTTCGTCCATATCTTCCTCTGTCTCTAGGAAGCTTTTCCTGTCTATATTTAACTTATCTCTCATCAGGTTATAGTTACCTTGTTCATATCTATATAGTAATCTCTTGCTCCTGTCTTCTTGGTCCCGTACATTGCAAGTGAAGCTGATATAGGCATGATCGCTTTTGCCAATGGGGCTTTCAACCTTTACATCTTGAACAATTGTGTCATCACAGCTTAGAATAATTGTTCCCTCTTAGCCTAGTTATCCCATCAATATGCTGTAGGCTACAAGGAAACACTCTCACTTTTTCTATGAATTTGTAGTGAATATCCTCTCCTCCTGTTGACGACAAATAATGTGACCAGTTAATATCTATCTATCTATCTATTGCCTGACGCCATGATCCCCGAAGGGGTGGCCACAAACGAACCGCCCCCAAGCACCTCTGTCCCCAGTCAGTCGACGCTCCTCCTCCCAACCAGCACCGCCTTCATTCATATACTTCCTCACTCCATCCTTCCACCTCTCCTTCGGTCTACCTCTCCCTCTCTGTCCTTCCACCTCGCTCTCGTACACCCTCTTAGTCATTCTCTCGCTTCCCATACGTTCCATATGGCCGAACCATCTCAAGTTGTTCCTTTTCACACTTTCCAGCACATCTACCTCCACACCACACCTCCTTCTTAATTCCTCATTCGTCTGTCTATCCCTCCATGTAACTCCGCACGCACTTCTCAAGTAACTCATTTCCACCACTCTCACTCTTGGTCTGAGTCTCTCCACGAACGTCCATGCTTCGCTTCTGTAAGTTAGTGTCGGGATTACCACACTGTCATGCAAGGACTTCTTTACTTCCATACTGACCACTCTATTTCTTGTTACTGCTTTCAACGTTCCTACAACCCTCTTCCCCTGTTGCACCCGCACTTCTTCATCCACAGTCCCATTTTTACTCAACACACTTCCCAGATACTTAAAAGAGCTGACGATCTCCATATCCTGACCGTTCAACTTCACCTCACACTCTGTGACTTCACCCCTTTCGAAGATCATAACCTTGCTCTTCCCCGCATTTACCTTCAAATTCCGTTTTTCGCACACTGTTCCAAACTCATTTACCAGACCCTGCAACTCCCATTCATTGTCGCTCATCAGAACTGTGTCATCCGCAAACAGCAGTATAGGCAGCTCCCACTCATTTCCCTCCCTTTTCAGCGATACACCAACATCCACTGCTCTTCCTAGCATTTCTTTCATGACTCCATCCATATATACAGTAAGCAACCACAGGGACATCACACACCCCTGTTTCAACCCAACACTCAGGTCAAAGAACTCGCTCTGCTCATTCTCCACAGGTACTGCCGCCTTTGCACCCTCATACATGCTCTTCACTGCTTTCAGCAACTTGCCATCTACTCCGTATATTCTAAGTAGGCTACTTTCCACATGCCTTCTCTATCCACTCTGTCATAGGCCTTCTCCAAGTCCATAAAGGCAACATACACCTTTTGTTGCTTCTCCAGATATTTCTCCACAACACAATTCAGGGTAAAAATCTGATCTACACATCCTCTTCCCTTCCTAAAACCTCCCTGCTCGTCACCTATCCATTTCTCCGTTCTCACTCTCACTCCCTCAATCACTACCCTACTGTACACCTTCCCTACTACACTTAAAAGATATATTCCTTGGTGGTTACCACGCACTCTTCTTTCCCCTTTGCCCTTATATAGGGGGACTATTATGCCAGTCTTCCAATCATCGGGTACATTCCCCTTCTCCCATGTTAGTTTGCACATTTTCCATACCCATTCGATCACTATCTCACCACCACACCTCAACATTTCCTCACACACTCCATCTGTTCCTGGTGCTTTCCCCAACTTCACTCTTTTCATAGCTTCCCACACTTCTGACCTCCTGATCCCCACCTCCTCCTCCACTACTTCCTCCCATACCATATCCAACTATCTTTGCTGGCTCTTCGAACCATTCCTTACATTTAGCAACTCATTGAAGTACTCCCTCCATCTTTCGACTCTCTCTTGCTTCTCGGCTAGCATTCTCCCATTCTTATCTTTCACACCCTTACTGTTTCCCATGCTGCCTTCCCTAACTTTCTTGACTTCTTTCCAGAACAGTTTCTTACACTCCCTCCATTTTACACTCAGATTCCTTTCAAATTCCTCATCTACTATTCTCTTACGTATTTCCTTCACTACTCTCTTCACCACTCTCTTTCTCTCCACGTACCTCGCTCGTTTCTGCCTCGCCAAATCTTCATTCCCTCTACTACCCAACCACTATAGTCTCTATACGCTTTCTTTTTGTCTTCCACAGCTATTTTTACATCTTCTGTCCACCATGCTGTACCTTTCACTCTCCTCCCTCTTCTCCTCACTCTACACACCTCCTAACATGCTGCACAGATCTCTTCCCTAAACACCTTGCATATCTCCTCCACTTCCTCCATATCTTCCAGGTCGAACCCACCTATTCGTCTTTCTACTGCTCTCCTGTACTCTTCCCTGTTTTCTTCCTCCTGTAGCCTCTCCACCCTCCTCACCATTCACCCTTCCTCTCGCCTTCCTCCAGCTCTCCTTACCCACTTCTTTTGTATCCTAACCTTAGTCACTACTACATAATGATCAGACAGACCCTCTCCAATACCCCTATACACCCTAGCATCCATCACAGATTTCATAATTCTTTCATCCACACGTATATAATCAATCACCACTGTCTTATCCTTCATCGTCCACACCACTTTCCATGTGTACCTGTGTATCATTCTGTGTCGGAAGGTGTTGGCTATCCACAACCTCCTCCCCACCAGTGGCGTCACCAGGGGTAAAATTTTGGGGGGGCTGTAGCCCTGGCATAGATAGGTGGGTGGGTGGCGAGCGAAGCGAGCCTGAGCAGCTGGGGGGTCCGGGGGGGCGCTGTAAGCCCCCCCCGTAATTTTTTTAAATTTGAGCAGTTTCTGGGGCCTTTTTGAGGCCTAAAAATGTGTATAAGTAAGAAACATATGACACAAATATTGATGAGCCTGATACCAGGCATCAGTCAGTAAGTTACAAGGCCAATGGTAATTGTAGGGTATAAAGCCTATGTGCAGAGAATAGTTTTTTCTTCATATACTATCATACTATAGGTCTATAGTCCATTCATTATAGGTAGGCCAGAAATTGTGACCCCTAACCTTTGTAATTCGCTAAATGGCTAGAGCAAATGGGTTGTAAATGTCCATACTTATTGCCTGGCTGACCCTTCCCAAAGGCTCAAGCTTCAAAGAAAACCAAGCTTGGTGAAAATATAGGGGAAACTTACTAATATTACTATTATGATTTGAGTCATAGCCATAGGTTTATGTAAATTGTGAATAAATATTCACATTACATAAACAATTCGTATTTAACCTATATGGATCAATTAATAAAAAGTAGATTGGGGGGGTTGGATGCCGGGCTGGTGAATGTGGTGAACTTGGCATGCATTATTTATTATTTAATTTTTATTTATTTATTTTAATTACTTTTGGCAGTTTTGGGGTTTGCATTTTTGGGGGGGCTGAGTCCTTGATTTGGGGGGGCTAAGCCCCCCCAAGCCCCCCCCCTGGTGACGCCACTGCTCCCCACACATTCATCCACAAGTGCACTACCATTCCCATTCACCTCTGACGGTACCCCCCACCCTCCCACCACTCCATCAACTTTCCTATCACCCACCTTACCAATCATATCCCCAATCAGAAATATTCTTTCGTTCTTGTCAAACTTATCCAGGCACGCCTCCACATTCACCCAGAACTCCTCTTTCTCTCTTACAAGTTTATCCTCTGTCGGAGCATACACACACACACAATCACCCACGTTTGTATTCCTACCTTCATTCTCACCCACACAATCCTTGAACCCACAGACCCATATTCTCTTGCACACTCCTTCCATTTGTTACTTACAAACAAACATGCACCTTCTCTCACTGCTCCCTCACTCACTCCAGCACACACACCCATTCCACACTCCCACTCTCTCACATCTGTACCCTTCCATTTGGTCTCCGTCACTTTGACCAGTTAATAGGAGGTAGGTTAAAATCACCCACAATGACATTATCCTTAGTTTGCTTGTTACTTATTGAAGTTATTTCTTGCAATAATCTAAGTAACCCGCTATTATTTACTTCATCGCTATTTGGGCTTCTATAGATGGTTGAGAACAAAACGTTGCCATCTGCAGTTACATCATCAATACTTAAGTATTCGTCATAGTTTGTAGTAATTTAGGTCACCACATGATACTGTATTCCCTTTTGAATGTAGACCAACAATCCTCTGCATACATTACCGGTAAGATTTTTTCCAACCATTTCATAACCACTAATTTGATATTCCTCCTCACTCCTATCAAATCTGTAATGTTTGGGTCTAATTTCTTGTAGTGCGATAATTTGGGGTGTAGTTGCTTGTGATTCTAGCCCTAAGTTAATTTAATTTATCCACAGTGAGCACATCAACATTACTAAATGCTATACAAAAATTATTTACATTACTGACAACGCAACTTTCCCTATTTAGGCGGTGCTCCCTGAGCTGGGAGTCGCTGGCCCTGGGTCCTTCTCTGCAAGCTTGACGATATTCCTGTTCCATGGTGGTCCTCTGACACCGTGTTTGCCCTTCCTGGTTTGATGTAAGTTTTTTGCCTCCTGCTCCCTCTGCCTCTTAGTCATATCGTGTACCACTCTCACGGTCTCATAGTCCTTATTGCCACGAAGCTTGTGTAGATTATTAAGTAAGTCCAGTTTAATGTCAGCACATGAAAGAACCACCTGCATTGGCCTCCTCTTACCTTCTGCCTTGCTCAGCCTGTTCACTTTAGTAACCTTTTTTTGGTCACAGGTAACCTCACACACCTGCATGAGCTTCAGCAGAATCAGCACATATTCTCTGTCATACTTGATCCTTTCCTGTGCTGCCTCAGAGGTTAACTCGGGTACCCCATAGAGAACTATGTTGTTTTCCCTTTTCTTCCTTTCGTTTAGTTCCTCGAGCAGTTCTCTTGCAGTTTCAGGCTTATTTCCCCCTTGTCCCTCTGTGTTGTTCCTGCTGCTGCCTTCTCCAGGCCTAGGCCATTCACTGCTTATCACGTTACTTGTTAATTTGTCCTCAAACTCCATAGATTTTGCCTAAAGAACTCCAAGTCTTACCAGTCTTCCAACTTGTAAGGCTGCAAGTTGGCAACCTTGCTAGGATCTTCACGACCAACTAATCAGAATGGCACTCCTCCTTTATTATACCATGATCTCACAGGCCTCGTAAATTCGACGGATCGTAATTATTATCAGGGAGATTTGCAGTGTGATTGAGAACACGGCCGACGACTCCACGAGTCCGTCACATCATTCGCCGGTTTTCCCGGCGTCAAAGCAGTAATTCATACAACGGGATTTATATATTATTATTTATATAGCCTTCACCGAAAAGCAATATTTTGCTAGCCTAGTTTTAAAATTTATTCTATTTCGATGATCGTGCTTGTGCAATAGCCTACGGAGTAAGTTGTAATTAAGTTGTAATGATGTGTTATGAAATAGGTTTTGAAATAAGGTGAGGTTAGTCACCGTTAGCCTATCAGACAGCGGGTGACCAAATTGACCAATCGTGGGGAATCATTGGTTGAATTCGTGAAAGTAGTCACGGTGCCAGGTGTCTTTAGGCTAGCCTAGTTGCCTCATTAATCATTAGGTAACACTTAAGAAGTTAAGATGGTAAGTATGGGGAATAGGCTCGCACCCTTAGGCCTAGCCTAGGCTATTCTTCATGTTTTTTCTTCCAGATTTTGAGAAATGAGTGTTTTCATGGTCTTAGCCTAGGCTATTTATAATTCCGGAATTTATCCAGTTTAGGATGGGCTATCCTTAGTTGGAATTATGCAAGGCTGGTACATGTCATATTTGGGTTTAATTCTAGTTTCGCTTTCACAGCATACTCATAAATTTCTATGGCTACTTTAGAGTTGTCATATACCATAGGCCTACTTAATTCCTATATATGTCCAAAGCAGCGGAAATGCATTATAAGGAATTATACCTAGGCCTATTGTAAAAAAACAAAAAAAATCTCCCCATATGCGGCACCATAGCTATTACATAATACTAGGTTAGGTTAGGTAAGGTTGTTAGGTTAGGCTAATGTCGTTAATGTAGTTTATTATCATTATATTACGTCTTTTACCCAGCAAATTCAGCAATTTCCCTGATCTTCATAGTTGGTCGGGAAGCTATGCCTTTACAACGGCGCCTCCCTTTTGTCGCTGTGTACGTGAAACTAGAATTTTACCCATATTTGTAACAAACTATGTGGTACCAACTCTGTAAATTGCTAACTGAATAAATATTATTATTATTATTATTATTATTATTATTATTATTATTAGCATTAGGCCTAGCCTATTATTATTATTATAGGCCTATATTATTTAGGCTAGGCAAATAGGAAAAACTCCCACTCCGGTACTTAGGGCCTAGGCTATAACCGAAACTACGGTAATTATTGAAGACACCCCACAACGTGTTTTTAGGCCTAGGCCTATGGGTTTTTTTTCGTTGGTTCTTGTTGTTTGAGTGTTTTGTAGGCTATGGTTTTTTTTTTTATTAGGAATTGATAATTTACCGATTGCCACAACAATCTAAAGACACGCACCCCGATAGTGGGGACTGGGGAGGGCTATGAAGATCAGGGAAATAGTGGGGTAAAGTAGATATATAGGTAAATCTACAGTTATACTACCCCCCACCACCTCCCCCCTTCAAAACAAGCCTTTTAGCGTGTTTTTGAATGGTTCAGCAGATGCGGAAACTGGAATAAAACTTATTTTGATAAAAATTTATAACCACCCAGATACGAGTTTTTCAGATCATTTATTGTTGTTTTTTATTTTTCATTTGATAGCCTATACAGTGTTTTTTAACCCTTGTCTAGCGGGGTGTTTTGGGCTCATTTGGGCATATTCAGGCCCTCCTGCATGATAAATCAAGCATCTGCATGAAAAAAAAAATATTTAGCAAAAAACTAGGCACTAAAAGCTTCAAAATGAGACCAGAACGAGCTACGTAGCACTCGTGGTTCTCTTGCAGTGATGCCACGAACATGGGAGTTTAGCATATATCGGTATATTTTTCCCAGCTATGCTCACTACTGGCTACACTGCTGGCCTCTCGAGAACACAGGGAACATGAGTTAATGGGCGGCGGTAAGCCCTGGGGGTCGGCTGTCTGGCCCGCTGTGCTCCCGGCCATTTGCACTCGATTTTCTATCTATCTATCTATTGCCTGACGCCGTGATCCCCGAAGGGGTGGCCACGAACGAACCGCCCCCATGCACCTCTGTCCCCAGTCAGTCGACGCCCCTCCCCCAACCAGCACCGCCTTCGTTCATGTAGTTCCTCACTCCATCCTTCCACCTCATATTCGGTCTACCTCTCCCCCTCTGTCCCTCCACCTCGCTCTCGTACACCCTCTTAGTCATTCTCTCGCTTTCCATACGTTCCATATGGCCGAACCATCTCAAGTTGTTCCTTTTCACACTTTCCAGCACATCTACCTCCACACCACACCTCCTTCTTACTTCCTCATTAGTCTGTCTATCCCTCCATGTAACTCCGCACGCACTCCTTAAGTAATTCATTTCCACTGCTCTCACTCTTGGTCTGAGTCTCTCAACCAACGTCCATGCTTCGCTTCCGTAAGTCAGTGTCGGGATTACCACACTGTCATGCAAGGACTTCTTCACTTCCATACTGACCACCCTATTTCTTGTTACTGCTTTTAGCGTTCCTACAACCCTCTTCCCCTGTTGTACCCTCTCCCGCACCTCTTCATCCATAGTCCCATCTTTACTCAACACACTGCCCAGATACATAAAAGAGTTGACGATCTCCATAGCCTGACCGTTCAGCTTCACCTCACACTCTGTGACTTCACCCCTTTCGAAGACCATAACCTTGCTCTTCCCCGTATTTACCTTCAAATTCCGTTTTTCGCACACTGTTCCAAACTCATTTACCAGACCCTGCAACTCCCATTCATTATCACTCATCAGAACTGTATCATCCGCAAACAGCAGTATAGGTAGCTTCCACTCAATTCCCTCCCTTTTCAGCGATACACCAACATCCACTGCTCTTGATAGTATTTCTTTCATAACTCCATCCATATATACAGTAAACAACCACGGGACATCACACACCCCTGTTTCAAACCAACATTCAGGTCAAAGAACTCGCTCTGCTCACTCTCCACACGTACTGCCGCCTTTGCACCCTCATACATGCTCTTCACTGCTTTCAGCAACTTGCCCTCTACTCCGTATATTCTAAGTACTTTCCACAAACCTTCTCTATCCACTCTGTCATAGGCCTTCTCCAAGTCCATAAAGGCAACATACACCTTTTGTTTCTTCTCCAGATACTTCTCCACAACACAATTCAGGGTAAAAATCTGATCTACACATCCTCTTCCCTTCCTAAAACCTCCCTGCTCGTCGCCTATCCATTTCTCCGTTCTCACTCTCACTCTCTCAATCACTACCCTACTGTATACCTTCCCTACTACGCTTAGAAGACATATTCCTCGGTGGTTGCCACACACTCCTCTTTCCCCTTACCCCCCAGGGGGTAAGGGGGCCTTCATCTAATGGTGGAGGAAAAAAAGAATATGCCTCACGCATCCTACTGCATGTCGTACAAGGCGACTAATAGGGGGGATGGTGATAGACTTGCGGACCAAGTAGCCATCACTATACAATGAAGCCTTGTTATTGGCGCTGGCATTGTCTCTATATGATAGTGCTGTGACAGGGCTTCATTGTACTTGCTCCAAGTTGCCTAATGGCGGCACACTGGCAGTGGGTGTCGCTCCCTCTGGACCCGGCCCTGGCGCCCTGGGCCCAACCTGGACGAAATGGATCCAGAGGGTACAGTACGTAGTGTTTCCCCGGACTGGCACTTTCCGCCCAATAGTATAGGGGCCCGAACCTGGTGGTAGCGCTCCAGGAGGCTGCCCTGTCATTTGGCGAAAAATATCAGGCCAGTCGTAGTGCCGTGTACGCGCACGGGGTGCGTCCCTGCGGCTGGTTCTGGTGGGGCGTACCGAGGCCACTGGATCCTACCCCCTTGTAATCACTTGGGGGATGGTGCTGGGAATGGTCCCGGGGTAGACTGGAGCCGGAGTTCTGGGGGGGGGTGATGCTCATCTGCCAGCCAAACCTACCTAACTATGACTAAAATCAAAGAAAATAAACGTAAGTCCGATGAAACAAAACCGCACAGGACAATGACAAATGCCCCCCACAAACTCAGACTTGCTAGTGTGAATGTTGGTAGTTTGAATCTGCGTGCGAATGAAGTGGTTGAGATGTGTGAGAGGAGGCGAGTGGACATCTGCTGTACCCAGGAAACACTCTGGAAGAGGCATGGGGTACAGTGGATTGTCGGAAGGAGGAAAAGATATAGGATATACTGGATGGGTGTGGAGACTGATAAAGCGAAAGGAGGAGTGGGTGTTCTGGTGGCTGAAGAGCTGGCGGAAAGTGTGCTTCAGATTACGAGAGTTAGTGAAAGGCTGATTGTTTTGAAGTTGAAAGTTGGTGAAAGAATTCTGAATGTGATATCTGCATATGCCCCACAGGCTGGTTTACAGAAAGAGATAAAAGAGGACTTCTGGAATGACACCGTCAGTGTCATTTCAGGCCTCTCGGAGAACGAAATAACTATCGTGGGGGGGGACCTCAATGGTCACGTGGGAGCATCTGCAGATGGATACGAGGGGGTACATGGAGGAATTGGTTACGGAAGGAGAAATCTAGAAGGCGATATATATTGGAGTCCTGCGTTGCACTCAACATGGTTGTGTGTAACACAAAGTTCAAGAAAAGACAGAGCCACCTGATCACATATAACTCTGGGGTCTCCAGTAGCCAGATAGATTACTTCTTGGTTAACAGGAAAGACTGGAAACTAGTTCGAGATGTAAAGGTCATCCCGAGCGAAGAATGTATCCCCCAGCATAAGCTACTTGTGTGCGACATGAGCTTATACAGAGATCCTAAGCGCAAGAAGGTTTACATACCCAAAAGGAAAGTGTGGCTGCTGAAGGACAAGGAAGTTAGGGATAGGTTTCATAATGAACTGGAGGAAATGAATAGAAATAAGGAAGCTAGGCCTAACGATGTAAATAGCCAATGGAACTTTCTTAAGCATAGCCTTATCGCTGCCACTGACAAAGTCTGTGGGAAAACAAAGGGTCACCCCAGGAATAAGACCTCTTGGTGGTGGAACGATGAGGTAGAACATGCTGTGAAAGAGAAAAGGAGATGCTTCAAAGCATGGAAGAAAGGAGGCAGCAGGGAGGAATACCAGGCAGCTAAACGAACTGCCAAAAGAGTTATTTACAATGCTAAAAATCGCATTAAGGACCTGGTCCTCGAACAAGTGTGTAACACTGACAATCCCAATGGGATCTTCAACCTAGCTAGGCGAGTTAAAAATGACAGTAGGGATATTATAGGTGAACAGTGTGTTAGAGATGATAATGGGAAGATTGTGTATGCAGAAAATGAAATCAGAGAAGCATGGAAGGTACACTATGAACGATTGCTAAATGTAGAGTTTGAATGGGATAAGGAACAGCTTAGTATCGAAAAACCAATATCTGGGCCCCCTCCTTTGATAGCACCAGCTGTAGTGAGCGACGCAATCAATAAAATGAAGGACGGTAAAGCTCCAGGTTGCTCCGACATTGTCGCTGAGATGATAAAAGCCTCAGGGGAGATTGGTGTAAACTTAGTCACTGAGTTGATAAACACCATTATTAAAGATGAGAAAATCCCAGAGGATTGGCTCAAAAGTGTAATAGTAAATATATACAAAGGAAAAGGGGATGCGCTAGATAGAGGAAATTATAGGGGCCTGAAAATGCTTGACCAAATCATGAAGGTCTGTGAGAGAGTCCTTGAGGGTTTGATCAGGCAAAGCATCTCTATTGATGATATGCAGTTTGGTTTTATGCCAGGACGTGGTACAACCGATGCTATCTTCATAGTCAGGCAGATACAGGAAAGATACCTACTAAAAGGCAGGGATCTTTACTTTGTGTTTGTGGACCTGGAGAAGGCCTTTGATAGGGTACCTAGAGATGTTGTACAGTGGGCTATGAGGAAACTTGGTGTGGAAGAGTGGCTGGTGCGTGTGATAATGAAGATGTATGAGGATTCGCGAAGTTCGGTGAGGGTGAAAGGTGTACTGAGTGATGAATTCGCAGTCCGTGTTGGAGTCCATCAGGGTTCAGTGTTAAGCCCCCTCCTCTTTATTATGGTCTTGGAGGCGCTGTCTAGAGTTTTTAGAGGCGGACTCCCGTTGGAACTGTTTTATGCAGACGATTTAGTCCTAATAGCTGACAGTATGCAGGATGCTGAGGCCAAATTCAGAAAGTGGAGAGAGGGCATGGCGAGCAAGGGTTTAAGAGTCAATATTAACAAAACCAAGGTTATGCATTGTAGTTTGAGACGAGGCAATGTGGAAAAGAGCGGTGCATACCCATGTGCAGTGTGTGGAAAGGGAGTGGGCGTTAACTCAATTCAATGTAGCATCTGTCGATGTTGGGTACACCATGGGAGTAAGCGCTGTAGTAGAATAAAGGGGCCCCTGCCGAAGGATAAGTCAGAAATAGAGAAATTTGAGTGCGTAGTGTGCAAAGGCGAGCTTGTGTTAAGTGATGATCCTGTGGCTGTGAATTTTGGAAATGAGTCTTTGGAGCTGGTGAACAAGTTTTGTTACCTAGGAGATACCATCTCTGCCGGTGGTGGGGCCGAGGCTGCCACTGTTGCTAGAATTAGGTGTGGCTGGGGGAAGTTCAGAGAATTGACGCCAATCCTGACCATGAAAAGAATGCCTCTCCCCCTGAAGGGAAAGGTGTATGCCTCATGTGTTAGAAGTGCAATGACGTATGCCTCAGAAACATGGGCCGTTAAAGTAGAGGATGTCAACAGAATGGAGCGTAATGAGATGAGAATGGTGAGATGGATGTGTGGGGCCAGGCTACAGGATAGAATAACAAATGTTGAGCTGAGGAGACGTTTAGGTATAAAGAGTATTAGCGAGGTGATGCGTACAAGTAGACTGGGATGGTATGGACATGTGGAGAGAATGGATGAACAAAATTGGGTGACAAAATGCAGGTCTGTGATTGTGGAGGGAGCTGCACCAAGGGGTGGACCGAGGAAGACCTGGGATCGGACTATACGCGCCGATCTCAAATCCAAGAACTTGACAAGTGAAGCAGCCCTTAACAGGGTTGCCTGGAACGCCGCCATTAGGACAAGAGACTGAAACTGCACTTATGTGTGGAACACTCAGTCTTAAAATGTTATGTATGTATGTATGTATCCCCTTCTCCCATGCTAGTTTGCACATTTTCCATACCCATCTATACTATCTCACCACCATACCTCAACATTTCCCCACACACTCCATCTGTTCCTGGTGCTTTCCCCAACTTCACTCTTTTCATGGCTTCCCCACACTTCTGACCTCCTGATCCCCACCTCCTCCTCCACTACTTCTCTTCTTCTCCCTCCCATACCATATCCAGCTATGTTTGCTGGCTCTTCATTCCTTTCATTTAGCAACTCACTGAAGTACTCCCTCCATCTTTCGACTCTCTCTTGCTTCTCGGCTAGCATTCTCCATTCTTATCTTTCACACCCTTACTGTTTCCCTTGCTAACCTTCCCTAACTTTCTTGACTTCTTTCCAGAACAGTTTCTTACTCCCTCCATTTTACACTCAGATTCCTTCCAATTCTCATCTACTCTTCTCTTACTTTCCTTCACTACTCTCTTCACCCTCTTACTCTCCACGTACCTCGCTCGTTTCTGTCTCTCGGAATCTTCATTCCCTCTACTACCCAACCACTCTCTATATGCTTTCTTTTTTCTTCCACAGCTATTCTTACCTCTTCTGTCCACCATGCTGTACCTTTCACTCCCTCCCTCTTCTCCTCACTCCACAAACTCCTCACATGCTGCACAGATCTCATCCTTAAACACCTTGCTCATCTCCTCCACTTCCTCCATAACTTCCAGGTCGAACCCACCTAGTCGTCTTTCCACTGCTCTCCTGTACTCCTCCCTGACTTCCTCCTCCTGCAACCTCTCCACCCTCCTCACCATTCCACCCTCCTCTCGCCTCCCTCCCGCTCTCCTCACCCTCTTCTTTTGTATCCTAACCTTAGCTACCACTACATAATGATCAGACAGACCCCCTCCAATACCCCTATACACCCTAGCATCCATCACAGATTTCTTCATTCGTTCATCCACACATACATAATCAATCAATGACTTTCGTTCCACCACTGTCTTATCCTTCATCGTCAACATCCGTTTCCACGTGTACGCACTCGATTTTAACCCTTTAAAAGCCTTAATAATGCTCCTAACTTGCTGCAAATTGGTGCACGACTTAAGTCGAGCGCCGCCAATAAGGGGTTAATACTGAGGACCGTCACATTTTAGTATTTTTAACATTAGCATAACCTAACCTAACCGAAAACTAACCTGTCTAAACCCAGCTCACGTTCCCTGTTTATGAGTGCGCGACGGTCTAAACCCAGCTCACGTTCCCTGTTTATGGGTTCGCGAAGGTTTGTAATACTTCAATATATCTATTTCAAGTCAAATATACATTTCCGCACATCATCAAACCATACTAAGTCTACTACTAATAATATTAACCCATTTGTACCAACAGAATAGCGACAAAATAGGGGTAGTATAACTGTAGATTTATCGATACCCGGTATATATATTAATTTGGCTGTTATTTTTTAATTTTGGAACCCATAAAACGCATTTTGGGTAAAAAGTTGGCTCGGAGTTGACGTTTTTTTTTTATTGAAAATGGAGGTAATGTAAATAAAAAGTTGGCTTGGGTTTTTGCATTTTTGAGACCCATAAAACCCATTTTCTTGAAAACCCGAGCCAAGTTTTGGCAAAGTTGGCTCGGATTTAAGTGTTTTTTGTATTGGAAATGCACAGTAATGTAAATGAAAAGTTGGCTTGGGTTTTTGGATTTTCGAGAGCCATAAAACACATTAGTAACCTAACTAAACCTAACCTAACCTAACCTACACAGTCCTTGAGGGGGGGGGGGGCCTAGCCCCCCCCTCACCCCGGGCCCCCGAAGATTTAGAAAGATTCTCATATATACAAACTGCACTATATACCAACTAACCTTAATGAGGATCGTCGTCTGGGTCATCCGGGTCAACAGGTTGTGGATAGGGACGATTACGCTCGCCTAATGAGCTGTCCCACTGTAAACAATGGCGGTGAGCAAACGAGGCGGCCATTAAAAAGTAAATACCTATAGAATAGTAGTAATACTGTAATAGTTTCCTAAAACATCTGATTATGTAAATATGTTGTTGTTTTTGTTGTTGTTGTTCCCCAGGCTGCCTGGCCGAACAGCCCCAAGGTCCTGAGCAAGGCCAAGGCCATAAACGAGCGCCCCCACAAAACCCTCCCTGCTTACCACTAATAAAGCCTGGGTGACCGAAGCCACTCTAAGGCAGGGAGCCGAGGAGGGCGCGGAAACGCCCGGGAAACCAAAGCTTCACCCAAAGCCCTGTGCCCCTCAGCAATTATGAAGGGAAAGTTGAGGGGCAAGGGAAAAATGTGACGCTTTGGCTCCCAATCTGCCAACTTTTAGGTTGGCAGTAGGGAGGTCAATCCACGGAAAAGACGCCGTCACTAAATATGTTGGGTATAATATGTAGAATAAAATGGCATGTCAAATGATTTTCTACCAATATTGTGGTGCGTCTTCTATATTGACCGAAACTACCACTAATTATTTCTCAATATTTGAAGGCTATTATATAATAAGGATGTTGCAACAGTTGCAAAGATCATATTAAAATTTGGGATTTTTTTTATTTTAATAGGCTAGGCCTAGGGCCTACCACAAATTTTCTGAGTGTTTTTTATATAGGCCTAAAAGTTTGGTAGCATTCAAGGAGACTAGCCTACTGCAGGACTCTTCTTCTTCTTACCTATGACAAGGTATAGCCTAGGTTATCATAGTGTTTACTAGCCTATAGCCTACCCCTTTGAAAGGACATTAGCCTAACCTAACAACCTTACGTAACCTAACCTCTCCTAGTATTATAGGTGGGGCTGCCGGCCTGCCGCCCCAGCCCCCCCAGCCCCCCACACCCCCGCTTTGACTCAGTTCAGTTGTTGGGCGGGAAGCTTGGCCTTTACAATGGCGCCTCCCTTTTGTCGTGCTGTATTTACTTTTGTTTATGTTCGGGTTTTTTGTGCTTTACGTTTCTTCTTTCATCTTGGTTGTTCTTCTTTCTTCTTGGTTGTTCTTCTTTCTTCTTGGTTGTTCTTATTTCTTCTTGGTTCTTCTTCATTCTTCTTAGTCTTCTTTTGTTTGCTGGTTCATCAATTGCTGTTTGTGTAATTTTCTCTTAACCTCCAAAATGTATATATTTTCTTCGGGAAGGATGTAGTTACCGGGTGTACCACTACCGTCGCCGACATACAACATAAATCATCTATAAATACGGTTAATATACAGGAGACGCAACAATATAGGTAGCAAATTTCTAATGGTAGTTTTGGGTTCCTATCATCATGTGCTTCATTTCTATATACTTTTTATCCCCGGGAAATGAAAAGAAAAAAATCTTGGGATTTTTCATTTTTTTTCTTGGGTTTTTTTTTTTTTTGTCATTAACCTAACCAAAAAACCTAACCTAACCTAATAGCCCCCAAATACATTTAGGTTAGGTTAGGTTAGGTTTTTTTGGTTAGGTTAATGACCAAAAAAAAAAAAACTCCAAGACAAAAATGAAAAATCCCAAGATTTGTTTTTCTTTTTTCCCCGGGGATAAAAAGTATATAGAAATGAAGCACATGATGATGGGAACCCAAAACTACCATTATAAATTTGCTACCTATATTGTTGCGTCTCCTGTATATTGACCATAAATACTTATAAATTAAAATGTAAAACTTGCAAACTAAACAAACCAAAATTGGGACAAGGACAATATAAAGTCAAATTAAATTATCAAAATCGCTATGTGGAAACAACGCTTACTAAAATGAAAATTATTAAATAAAAGAACACAATCCACCACATAGGGTACCCTAGTACATTACTACATGAGCAAGTTAATCTGTTTCCCAAGCAAACTAATCGCACATATAACAACGCACTATTGTCACGTTAAAGGAATTAGTCAAGTTTGGGAAGTCCGGGACGTTCTGGTAAATTTGTACTAAACTCTGCATGAATAAAGAAACTACATGTTAAATGTCAAAATATTATTTAAAATCAAATTTGCAACATGACAAGACATTAACAATAGTACAAAATACAAATATTGATAAGATATCTATACTATTACAAAATAATATATAAAATACAGTACAGCACTCACTATATATAATATAATAAAATAAATGCTTATAAATCTATAATACTAGGTTAGGTTAGGTTAGGTTGGGTTGATTGGCTAGGGTAATGTATTTTTGTATCCAAAGGCAGTCAAAATAGACGGGAACATGATGGGGGTACACCCGGTAACTACATTCTTGCCTTTTCTTCTTTACCCTATCTATGTTCTGTCTATCAAATAACAAATGTCCTAACAATTTATCTTCTTCTTCTATGTATGGTTGCTGGAATAGAGGTTCCTTTCTTCTTTCTTCTGTGTATGCTGTGCACCACAGAATGAAATGTTTTAGGTCCTCTATCCCATTCCCACACATTTCACACACTGTATCCCCTTCTACAAATCTATTTCTATCCTTTATATTTAGGTTATTAGTTCTAGCTCTGTCTCTGTATAAAATTACTGATGCTGGCCTATTAGTTCTATTCCTTTTTTCCATTTTCTATAAATGGTTAGACTTGTTTTCCTATTCATTTCTTCTTTCCAAGTTTTAGTATCCCAATCATTTAACTTTTTCATTATCTCTACTTTACTCATTTCTATTAGTTCCTCATCTTTAACTTTTACTTCTCGGAGGTACTTAGTAGTTGATTCGAACCACGGGTCATTTGCAAATTCTAGTTTTTCTTGTACGATTCTTTGTAATAGCTCACATCCGTTATTTCCTTCTATATATTTTAAATATTTGATTTGTCCTCCCATGATTCTTGTTATCATTGATGATGCACCTATTTCCCCCCTTAATGTTTCAACCTGGGCATACCTTGGAGCTCCTAAAATGTACCTATAAACTTTATTTTCTACTCTTTGCAGCTTATCAATATCTGTTTTAGTATAACCTAACACGCTAGCTCCATATAGAACTGTTGGTAAAGCGACACTTTTCCAGAACGTTTTTCCTATGAGTATTTTGTTACAGCTTTGGGCTATTATTGGATATGTTAAATTTGCCATCTGTTCTGCTTTTGCCAGTGCGTTTTCTTTTTGGATTTTAAAACAATTTTTTTTGTCTTCTATTTTAATGCCTAGGTATTTAATTTCATTTGTTACCTATATGTCTCTAATTTTCTCAGGTTTTTGTTTTGTATTAAACATTAATATTATGCTTTTACCTTTGTTTATTTTTAGACCACACATGTTCCCTATGTTTATCAGGTTATCTATGGTTCTCTCTGCCTTGTCTATGCTCTGTGTTAAAATTAATCCGTCATCAGCCAAAAATAGCACGCTTAGGCTAGTTTAAAGACCTGATCTTCATATCCATATCCTGTTTCTTCCATAAGTTTTATAATATTATAGGTTACTAGTTTAAATAGTGTGGTTGATGCTGTACACCCCTGCCTAATGCCGCTTGTTACTTTTATTTCTACATTTGTTCCTTTCTTTAGCTCAATTTCTGACTTAGATATTTGGTGTATTTGTCTGTGAAGTGGGTATTTTTCAATTTGTTGATAACGAAAATCCTCCATGCGGACTATATGGAGAAAAATATGGCGAATATATTGGTGCCTATTTTCCCTAATAAATTGTTTCTCATAACGCTGCACTAGTGTCGTTGAATATAACCAAAACAAAATTCATTTGCATCAATATATAGTGTTTGTAATTAGGCCTAATTAGAAATCTCGGGAAAACCTATTTTCCCCATT
Source organism: Paralithodes platypus (assembly GCA_032716605.1). Lineage (NCBI taxonomy): Eukaryota > Metazoa > Arthropoda > Malacostraca > Decapoda > Lithodidae > Paralithodes > Paralithodes platypus. The sequence goes on from CM064501.1 coordinate 5,988,301, forward strand.
AGGCCTATCGATCAATGTTGAGACAGCCCCCCCTCCCCCCCCCCCCCCAATAGTGATTTGAAAAGACATTAGCCTAACCTAACAACCTTACTTATCTTAACCTAGTATTATGGGTGGGGGCTGCCGCCCCCACACCCACGCTGGTTGAGTACTAATCTCTTAGTAAATAAAAAAAAAATGGCTATCGATTATACGAAGGTGAAAGAAAAGTCGATGAAGTCTACGGTGTTTACTCTGCAATCTTCAGCTTTGATTGTACATTAATAGGCCTAACGGGAATGTACCGTATTGACAACCTTGTTACGAAAATTAAATTTTAGTAGGCTACCATACTTTTATATTAGGTTTTTCCGAGGGTTTGACACATTTTCATATGATTTTTAGAGCTATCGATAACCGGAAGTACCGTATTGACAACCTTGTTGAGTAAAAAGACATTTTAGTGGAGAGTTAGTCAGTCAGTCAGAGAGGAGAGTTACATCCGTCGCGGTCCGGGATTTTTCGACTATCCCACGGGATACTGGTGATTAACCCTCTCACCACGGAAGGGCTCTTGAACGCCCATAAAAAAGCATATAACAGGTACCCGGAAGGGCTCTTGAACTCCCAGTGGTTGAAAGCCTGCGAGCTTCTTGTGCGAGGCGTCGGTCCGACGCATGTAAACAACAGCCGGCTGGACCGACGCCCCGCATCTCCGGCCACAAGAAGGAGAGCGTCGCTTGTTCATGTGTGCCTGTATGTTGTTGTTAAGTATCGAAAAGTAGTGTAAAGTGGCTGTTTTTGCCATAAAGTTATCTCCAATGAAATCATCATCACAAATCAACCAGTTGACTTAGAGAGCTCTACTTAACGCCATTCTACAGGTAAATACCACAGCTACGCTTGGGGATGCGTGGGAATGCGGGAAGCAGTCAGATTAACAAATATACGGCAGCCTAGCCTAGACGTTTTTCGGCCAAAACACCCGGGTTTCGGCGAATATATATATATAATACATAGCCGGGGCTGGAGGGTTATACTTCCAAAAAATCACACACAAAAACAAACGTAGTGTCGCGGTTCTGTGAAGTGCAAAATCGAACCGATTGATGAAATATCTGGAGAGATATACGCGTTTTGGAGAAAAAAATCTGTTAACTCCTACAGCAGTGCCACGGCGCTGGTCTAGGACAGGCCTAGGGCAGGCCCATAAGGCGGGTGGAAAGAAGAAGGGAAAGAAAAAACCATTACGTCCCAAAAGCAAAGTGTTAGCTATATAGTCCTATGAAATCAAACAGGGCTATGGGAAAATAGGAAGCCTAAGTTAAAAGTGATAGTGAACATCGTATATCACGTAATAAACTAGGAAAGTATAATACAGAGAATTAAAGTCAGGGGAACTTTTAACTTTTAGCTTGGGAACAGGACGTATGCTGTAAACAAAATACCCTCAGTGACCGCAAAGACCATAAACACATATATCCCCTCGCTCTCCTGGACACGTCCCCTCCCCTCCCCCTATACGATTTTACCAAAAGCGAAACTTAACCTCGACAGTAAGATGATACAACTGAACCAAAATCATCCACATACTAGTGTCGCGGTTCTGTGTAGTGTCAAATCGAATTGATGGCATAAATATCTTCGGAGATATAACAAAAGCGTGTGAAAACAAAACCGTTATTCCCCAATGCCAGGCATAATCAAGGGAGTGCCAAGGGAACGATGGGTTTTTAGTCCAGTGTGCAAAGTTAAAATCGCATATTATTGAAAAGTGGCTAGATCACGATTCATGTATGTAAACTGTATCTCAAAAAAAACAAAAAACAAAACATTTATACAGAACTTACATTTCAAAAGAAAGTTTAGGCCAGTGTAAGTGAGCGTCCTACCACCACCGTACCAAAACATAACTCGCTTAGCACTTGACGAGTGTCATAGGCCCCCTCTCACCACACCACCCCTCCCCCTTGACGTAGACACATTCTAACCGTCCGGTATACGATTTTTACCGAAATGGGAACTTAAACTCGAACAGGTAAAAAAATATAAAAAAAAAAAAAAAAATAGAGAACATAATAAGTTAACTATTTAAAAATCGCATATCGCGGGATATTAGTAGTGACGTTATTGAGGCAGAAACTCTCATGCAACCATCAATAGTGTAAATTCGACCGGGGATAAGAGAGACAGGAGTGGTTAGGCAGTGATGATTCTGTTTTCATAGCTTATCGAAAGTGTTACTTAAAGTTTACCAAAGCAGTGTTATTGGAAGCTCGAACAAGTCCTAAACCACAAAACAGTGACACCCCCCCCCCCCCCCCCTCCCCTCCCCCCCCCCCCCTCTCTCTTCTCCCCTATCCCCCCTTGTTTTTTTTTTTTTCCCCCCTTGTTTCCCTGGCCCATTTTTTTTCTCTTTTTTTTAGTGTTCATTTTT